>CAUYPK010117742.1:0-14019 GCA_963574355.1 Loris lydekkerianus
TGTGGCTCAGTGGGTAGGGCGCTGGCCCCATATACGAGGGTGGCAAGTTTGAACCTGGCCCCTGCCAAACTGCAACCAAAATATAGCTGGGTGTTGTGGCAGGTGCCTGTAGTCCCAGCTACTCAGGAGGCTGAGGCAAGAGAATGGCCTCAGCCCAGGAGTTGGAAGTTGCTGTGAGCTGTAACATCACGGCACTTGTCTCAAAAAAAAACAAAAAAAATTTTTTTATTACTATGCCAATTTCTTATGGTATTCACAATTGTTTTTATATAAAATTTCCCTATATTTCTGAAATTAATTTATACAATCATAGTCTGGCTAAGAAAAGATGTCAACATACTTAGGGTTTACGTTTAAAGTAGATAGTATACATTTATAAGAAAATAACAAGTCCAGGCTTCTGGCTTCCTCCCTTCAGTGGAGATTTGGGGATGTCAATGGCAACTAAGGAAAATTCTGAGTAAAAATCTTAGGAAGAGAGAAAGTGAATGAGGCCCAGTATGTGGAAAACAGCTTTCAGTGGGAGAGCTCCAGGGCATGCGTTTGTGGCCTGGCCCGGGGAGAGTTATCGGGTAGTGTCCCTTGATCTAATTCCTTTACCTTTGCCCCCTTTGGCAGCCAATAACAATAAATGTTGGAAGGGTGCGGATCATTTTCTCTTATTTCTTAAACTAGACAATAATCTCAAAGAGAGTCACAGCCCACTCTTATATTCAAATGCAGCTTGGGTCAGAGGAACAGGGAGATTTTCTCAGAAGTCAAGAGATGCCTGGGAGATGAAGAGGCAATGGTGGAGGCTCCCTATCCCCAAGCGTTTCTCCCTCCAGTCTTACTGGGATGAGAACAAGCTAAGGTCCAGATTTTCATCAATTCCCCTAAGGCCAACATAATTAGTCAAGTCAATACAACTGATGATGATAGTGACTAAAACATCAGTTACTGGGAAATCGAGACTTTGGGGGAGAAAACAAAAGTATTAAAATAACAAATTGAGGAAGCTATACACAAGGAGAAAGACCTAATGAAAAAGAACAAGAATTTAAAATACTCATAGAAATGGACATTGGGAACATGAAGTAGGAAAATGCAGAATTAATTGGAGATACTTGGTAGGAAGAGATATAGCTGCTGAAATAATCTCAATGGGTAGATAAAAGAATAATTAAGTGAGCCAAGGGTTAGAATAAAGAACTTTCTTGGAGGGCACCAGGAAAGGAGAAATGGGAAAGGGAACATAACAAGCATGAAAGGAGACAGAAAACATTTAACATCTATCCAGTTAGAGTCCCAGAAATAAACATAAACAGAGAGAGGAGGAAGCATTTGAGAATATAAGGAGAATTTTACAAATAGTAAATGATGTCATAATGTTTTAGACTAGCAGAGTTGGAGTGTGCCCACTAGGGTAGAAAGATCTCTTATATGCATTGTAGTGAAAATTAAGAACATCATAGGCAAAGACAAATTTTAAAAAATTCTAGAGAAAAAAATCAGGTTCTATCAAAGGAATTAAAATTGTAATGGCGTTAGATATCTTAACGGGAACACCGGTCTGAAAATATAATGGAACATTATTTTGAGAGTGATGAAGAAATTAAATTGTAACAAAGAATTCACATGTAGCTGAATTTGCATTTACTGCCAAAAAAAAAAAAACAAAAAAACCCAGGAGTAAAGTTATTCTCAGGCATACAGGGTCTGGAGTAGTACTACACTATGATTCACCTTGAAAGAATTTCTTGAGGTGGTTCTTCAGGAAAAAGAAACAATAAATGCAGGCGGAGGCAATAAGATACTGAAGAAAGACAGAGGGCCGAAACTACTAGAGCTGATGCTTGCCCAACTGGGCAAAAATTTGTCAAAATTCCATCCATATAATCTCGTATTAAAACTCTAGAAAATACTAATTTGAGTGGAACCTGGAGGGAGCATTCAGGGGACCAATGGAAGATGCGACGGTGTTAAATAAGTGGCCTGCTGGCCCAGGGTAATATGCAGTCATGTATTAATTTTTGTATTGCTAAATCGTTCATAAACATGCATGTGAGCCTTAATAAATTAGAAGTAACCACCAGAAGAAATATAGAATGGATAACTTTAAGGCAAGTAGAGAAAAAGTCCATCTATCAAATGGAAAATAAAGAATGGTGTAATAAGCTAGCATAAAATATAGGAAACCAAGTAAAATTACAAGAATACGTCATTGTAGTAGTAATCACAGTAATAAAATAGTTTAGTTTTACCTCAGTATATCCTAGAAATGAATTAGGACGACTTAAAAAGAAATATTACATGCGGGAAGACAGACTAAATCTAACATGCAAGGCAAAGTAAAGCAATGATAATAAGATTCAATCACAGGTGACATATACACACCCAATACTGACTTCAAATAAAACAATACAAAATATTGCTTATGTATACCTATTAAAGCAAGTGACTCTATCCTCAACCATCACTCTTCCGTCAGCCAGCAAGAATTGGACACTAACAGCTTTACCCACGAACACCAAAATATTACTCAGTTAAGGTAGTTCCCTAAGTAAAAACATGTTCCCTCTCTTCACTTTATATTAATTAAAATTTGTGTCTCTGAAGTATCAATATTGTTCTACAGCCTCTTTCAGAATATTTTCTTTCAAAGACTTAGTTATAATACATATCCCCACACAGAGCCAAAGAAGAGAACTTCCAATTTCTAAAGGATCATTTCATATTTTCCTTAATCATATATTTATGAGACATTATTACAGCAAAAACTCACCAAATGCATTTGTTTTAAGAAGTTAGTTCACAAGAGAAATTTAACATCTGTATTCAGACTCTGACTGCATGACTGACAAGTCACTTTACCTTTCTGAGCTTCAGCTATTTCTTCATTAGTGGAGAGTGGATAGGGCAGGTGATCTATAAGATCTCTCTCAGGTTTCATGTTTTATATTTCCTTTCCATGTTGACTTCATCCTCCTTTATTCATGGAAATAACTTCCTTTAAAACTATGTTGCTATATTTATTTTTATAAATTCATATTTGTTATTGGGAAACAAAGAGTTAAGGTGTGAATAAAAAACAATCGGCCATAAATCTGATCATCTTTGTCTATTAACATTGTTTTGCATTTCTATACCATTTTGCTTATTGTTTCATATAACTGAAATATTTGTATAAAATATTCCATTCCATTTTACTTTTTACTATTGTAAAATTGAAATTTATATGTTAGTAAATTTTGTTTCCATATTTATATAGTTATGAATGTCTCAATGTATATCTCTCTGCATACACATATGTGTTCAAGTTTTTTTCTGAATCATATTTCTGGGTTAATGATTCAAATAATGTTACATACACATAACATTTCTTAATAGTTTACTAATGTGCCAGGCATTATTCTAAGTGCTTCACATGTATTAACCCATTTAATCGTCACATCAATCTGTTGAGAGTTGCTATTGGTATCCCTTCTCTCTATAGGCAGAATCTGAGGCATAGAATCTGAGGTTAAATGCTTTCCATATGGCTGGCTACTAAGCAACAGAGCTGGGGTTCAAATACAGATTCTAGAGATGGAACACCACAAGAGCACCTCTAAACAGATATACGCATACTCCTAAGACTGCATTTCAGTACCAGCCTTTTTAGGATACTGTACAGGACATGCTATTGAATCAATTCTCCATTAAAATGGTAGTGTGACAGCTTCATGGAATAGAAAGAACTGGCCTACTTCAGTGTTTAAATGTCTTTCTTAGATAAAAGGGCAAAAATATAGCATCTCTGTTCAGAAGCAATTTACCTAGTCTCTGCTATCTAAAACTACTCAAAAAGTTCAAAATTCATATACCTACATTCCTTTGTATAATAGAGAAAAATTCATAAGGATCACAAAAAGCAACCTAGATCTCACTCTAGACATAATTTCTGAGCAAATATATATATTTTTAAAAACTTTATTGCTTGATAATTTTGGTTTTATTTGTTAATTTGTTATTTTTAAAAACATGAAATTGTAAGTTATTCAAATATAAACTACTCTCCTAAAGAATTGAACAGTAAGTGCTATAGAAAGTATTTCTCTCTTTCCGTTCAATTCCCCTAGGTATGAATAGGATGGCCAGTGGGTAAGGTATAGCGAGAATTGGAACCTTGGAGTTCTAAATGCAGCTCAGGCTTAAGCAAAACTCCATAGTATCATTTCTATACATAGGTTTAGTATTTAATTAGTTAAGTTTTCATGTGCATTGCCTATTTTTCTATTGCACCCTGCCAAAAACACTCTTTGGCAGATGGTAAAATAATGAAATCATTGGCTCTAAAATCCAAAATCTTGGAGATAATTAGAAGACTTGATGCAGGTAACATTTATTAGTCATGAAGAGCTTGACAGCATGGAGAATTTTTCAACCCACACAATTTCTAAAGGAAGAAAAAAAAAATCTTTTTTTGAATACCGATCAAATTATGTTTCTGTGACAAGAAGGGAGAAATACAATTTATAAGGCCTAGCTGGACAGTTTCTTCACTTAAGCACAGCCTACACAGGGAGAAGGAGAGAACGTCTTTACAAAGCCTGTTCCGTTACTGAGCCACAAAGGCAAATATGAACATCATTTTGAAAATCTTCACTGTTCTAGTTCAATCAATTGCAAGTTCACCAGTTAGAAATGAACAAGAATAATCTTAGTAATCACTAAAGTAGCCATAAGTAAACTAAAATGTCTTAAAATTATCAACTTCCCTTCTTCCTTAGCATAAGCATCATTCTTTGGCTAGGAAGGAGCCCTTGGCAAGAGCATTTGCTAGTTGTAGAAGTTTCATGCTTTATGATTTTACTGCTTAGCTCTTTCACATGCACCATTCCACATGGGAGCTGCATTACCAGGCCCAGCCTCACTTCCCCAAAGGCAAGTAAAACTTTAATTCATAGCAAATTTAAGCAATGCTGCTGCTGACTCTATAGAATAGTCATAAACCATATTGGTGATTTTCTGGCTTGGGGTTCAGAGCACAGTGTAGCTTAGGCTGCTGTGGCTTAATCATGGTCATGTGATATCTTCCCAGTATCAAAGTATTTCCAAACTGAAAGGAACTTTCAAGGTCTTCAGTTGCATTCTTTCATATTTCAGAGAAAAACAATTGATGCTTTGTGAAGTAAAATGACTTGCACAAATGATTCCCTAGAAAATCTCACACTTGATCAAAGATGCCCTGGTTCTCTGAATCATGACTGGACTACAGCTTCAGGTTTGTATAATGAAGTATCTGCCAAGAGTTGCCAAACTTGGTGACCACATTCGAGCTCTGCAGACAAGTGTCAAAGCCAAAGAAAATTGCAATGTGGACATTTTAGAAAGTTAAAGTTAAGAGAATATAATCAGTTGAAAGCCTTGGGAAGGCAGGCAGGCAGGAAGGAAGGTGTTTGTATTTTTTCATTTTTCTACTGGAAAGGTAATGACCTTGAAAGGGAATTTTGGAATAGAGTGCCTGGCTCTACAGATGTTATCAAAGATTGGGATTAATTTCTCTGGCTTATGAAAATGGAATTATAACTGGAAAAGAATGTAATACAGCTATGAAGACTAGGCAAAAATATGTTTTCACAAATGATTTGTCCAGATACTTCTGCAGAACAGAAAAGTTAAACTCTAAAATAGGGTATTGTGGCAGATATCTGGTACAATTTTCAAATAACAATAATAGATAGCCTTGAAGGAGGTAAGAGACAATTCTTCAGAAGTAGAAATCATGACAGAGTATGATAATAATACTAGCTGGCATTTAATGAGTAGTTCGTGTGGGTGGACAGTGTTCTCAGGGGTTTACACACATGAACTCCCTGATTGCCTACATTATGCCAGTGAAATAGTTACCAAGGCTTTGGTAGATTAAGTTCTTGTCTAAGATTACAAAACTTTTAATAACATAACTGGAAACTGAACTCAGGCAGTATGATTTCAAAATCCATGGTCTTATCCTCTATGCAATATGACTTTATCCTAATACAAAAATGATAAAGTAAATTTAAAACTTATCTTTAGGCAGTTGTTACAATCTTTCGTATTGTACTAAACCCATTATGAAAGCATATCTGTCTATAATAATGCAATGGTATGTCTTGTTCAAAGAAAATTGATCTCAAAGTCGGATATGACAGCTTTCCATGTAAAGAAACTACATCAAGAGGTTACCAAAAGAAGAAAAAAAGAAAGGGAAGGAAGAAAATATTTTTATAGTTATGTAATATAACAAATACAAAAACATGACAGAGAATACTACTGAAAGCAAGAAAAAAATGGTATTATTATAAAAAATATTGCAGGCTTTCAGATGATACCCCAGATATCTCAGATAATAACCATTGTTAACATTTTGGTACTTCAGGTGTGTGTGTATGTGTTTATGTGTGTGTACATAAATTCAGCATTTTTTCCCTCTAATTTCTATTGCCAGATATCATTTGGGTTGCTGTGTTTATAATGGAAAACAAGCCTGTTCTCATACTGTTATGGAAGAAATAGAACATTGTAAAATGTCAGTTAGTAATAATATATAAAGGAAAAATTACGATTAATGAAGAAGAAGCTATTTAGAGTGCTGAGGAAAGGTCTCATTGAGGAGAGAGGGAGAGAGAGAAAAGCAGAAGGGGGACAAGGAGGTGGAAGAAGAGGAGGAGAGATCAGTGATGATCTGGAAAGAGAATTTCAAACAAAGGGAGCAGCAGCAGGGCAAAAAAACTGGTAAAAGAACAGACACTGGGTGTTTAAGAACAGCAAGAAAGTCAATGAAGCTGGAAAGGTTTAGGCAACAGGTGGGGAATTACCGGAAATGCAATCAAAGATAGGCAGGACCTTGTCACATTTATGAGTTTATACTTCTTCTTAAGGATTATGGGATGGTATTGCATGATTTTGAGCAGGAGAATAACATGATTTGATTTACACCTTAGAAATCTCACCTAGACCATATGTAGGAAAAGAAGAAAAGACCAAAGTAACCACTGAGAACGCTACTGGAATATTTGGGGCATGAGATAATGGTAGCTGGCATTGAGGCAATAGCTACAGAAATGGTTTAAAAAAAAAAAAACTGGTCAGTTTGAAGGGACAAGCAACAAGGTTTGCTGCTGGAGTTGGAACAGATGTGGGATGTATGAAAAAGAAAGGGAGAAAAAAGGGTGAGTCGTAGGAGTCTGGCCTGAGAACAGGAAGAGGGATAAGGCCAAATACTGAGAAGGGTCCTATAGACAAGGATTTGAGGGCTCTATTTCAGACCTGTCAAGTCTAATATGGAACTATCTTGTGGACTATTGAGAAAACAGGTCAATACTCAAAGAAGGAGCAGAACTGATACCATAAATTTTGGAGTAAACAGTATGTAGATAATATTTAAACTGTGAGTTCTAGGAGTTCCATAGAAATGAGCATAAGTAAAACTAAAAAACAAACAAACAAAAAAAGATAGGTGAGAACTAAGTCCTGGAAAATTACAATATTTAGTTACAATAGAGAAGATGAAAACAAAGTTAAGTTCACAGACTCATCCTAGAATAGGTGCTACATACCACCTTGCTAAATATCACTATGGTCACTTTCAAAATACTCCCTTTGGGAAGCTACGTGCTGACACCAGCACACGGTCCATCCTTCAAAGCAATTTTGGACCTTTTTCTGGAATGGCCATCAAAGCTATCAATGTATTACCCTTAATGCCCTGAATGTTATCAATATGTCTTCCTTTCAATATTTCCTTTACCTTCAGATAAAGAAAAGAGTAACTGGGGGCCAGATCAGATGAGTAGGGAGGGTGTTCTAATACAGTTATTTGTTTACTGGCTAAAACCCCCTCACACAGTGAGCTGGTGCACTGTTGTGATGCAAGAGCCACATGTTTCTCATGCCAGGATTTTCAGTTAAGATTTTCCTAACTATTTCTCTTTCAATGTTTACTTGGTCTGCTATGCTTTTCACAGTCCACTGACAATTTTGACACACAATTTGATAAATTTCTACTATGTTTTCATCAGTTCTGCACATTTCTGGCCACTTTGACATCTTTTCACCAGTGATGTTTTCTCTCTCTTCATAAAAATGTTTAATCCATTTGCACACTACTGTTTTCTGCATGGCATTATCCCCATAAACTTGGACTAATATGTCCCTGATTTCACTTCCACTCTTGTCAAGTTTAACAATAAATTTAATGTTGGTTCACTGCTCCGACATTCAAGCTCTGACATCTTCTTGATGGCACACAAAAGCACAAAACAATAATAATGAATGCCCCTCAACAAGACACCACCACACATCAACACAAACACAGCTATAGGACACTAACATTCCAAGGTTATGAAACCTTACTGAGTTGTTTGTACAGTGCTGCCAATGTAAGTGCACACTGGCAAGTTCACAAACTTAATTGTCAGAACTCGTACAGTCATGGAGACTGAGAAGAAGCAGTTTGTGAGGTAGAAGAACTCTGAGGGCATAATGTCTTCAAAGTCATGCAAATAGAGTATTTTAAGAACAGGTAATCAATGCATTTGATTAGCCAGGCAGGCAGATAGATTAGATATAGAGGATATAGATATAGATCTTTAGATAAAGATACAGATATATAGATATAGATAGATGCTATATTGATAGATATAGATAAAAACATGTGTTTGACCTTTTTTAAAAAAAGCTAAAAATGTGGCAAATAATATTTATTCATAGTTTATTTTCTTAATTTGATTTTTGTTTTTGGGGGTTTTTTTTATTTTATTGAGACAGAGTCTCACTTTGTTGCCCTAGGTAGAGGGTGTGGCGTCACAGCTCACAGCAGCCTCCAACTCTTGGGCCTATGTGATTCTTCTGCCTCAGCCTCCGAGTAGCTGAGACTACAGGTGCCTGCCACAATGCCGGCTATTTTTTTGTTTTTCTTTTTTTAAGCAGGCTGGGGCTGGGTTCGAACCCACCATCCCTGGTGTATGTGGCTGGCACTCTACCCACTGAGCTATGGGCACTGCCCTGAATTTGATTTTTATATAACATTCAAATATCAGGAAGCCATAGCTTTGAGAAAGGCTATAAGATTATAAATATATGCCTAGGACAAAATACTTTCGTGGAAACCTATTACAGAAGCAAAAATCATTAGAAAAGTCTCTATAATGCTATTCTGAAGGCAATAATTCTTATAAACCATATGGGTAAAGGGAAGAAATTTGCAGCTTCTGTCATAACCAGTGTCTTTGTAATAACAGTGGCCACTGGGTTGTCTTTGTGATTACTCAGACCTCAAACCATTTAAGCAGATTACAAGTAACTCTGGTGGGCATGAAAAGCCAGACTGACAGTGGCCAGGAGGAGGGAAGAAGCTGAATTCTGTTTCTTTTCAAAGGTATGCATTGGCAGATGCTTCTGTTTTGCCCACAAGATGATTCCAGTTGTAGAATAGCCATAAAAAGGTGAAGAGTAAATGGGTAAATGTATATGCCTGCCAAGTTAGCCCCCATTTGTCCAACCTGTCCAGAATTGGCAACCATAGCTTTCGTTGTATCTCATCAACTAGCACTTAGTCATGTGGACATCACTCTATGTAGGTTAAAGAGTTTAGCTTTTTTTGTTCTTCACCTGAGAATATACTACTGTCAACAAACTGAATATTCTACAGCAAGAGAAGATGGGGTAATAACTATTAAGTGGGCAAATAGACTTTGCTATATGGACACCTCAAAAAGTATTTGTGTATCTTTTTTAATACTCATTTTTTCAAATCTTTAAAGTATGACGGTGGTGCTTTGATAGGGATTACATTAAATTTGTAAATTGCTTTGGATAATCTGGACATTTTAACAATGTTGATTCTTCCCAGCCATGAGCATGGTATGTTTTTCCATTTGTTAACATCTTCAGCTTTTTCTTTTCTCACAGTTTCATAGCATGGAATGTTATGCAGCCTTAAAAAAGATGGAGACTTTACCTCTTTTACATTTACATGGATGGAGCTGGTACATATTCTACTTAGTAAAGTATCTCAAGAATGGAAGAAAAAATATCCAATGTACTCAGTACTATTAAGAAACCAATTTACAATCACTCACACTTTCATATGAAGAATAGATCACAACTATGGCCCAGGATGAAGGAGGAAGAGGAGATGGCAGGGGAGGGGAAAGGTCAGATGGAGGGAGAGCGAATGGTGGGATCACACCTATGGTGCATAATGCAAGGGTACATGTCAGATCCATTAAGTATAAAGTATAAATGTCTTAACACAATAATTAAGTAAATGAGATCAGATATATATTAACCAGTGTGATGTAAATGTTCCTAATTCTATATGAAATCAGCACATTGTACCCCATAAATGCTTTAATGTATACATGATCTATGTGTTTATGATTTAATAAAAAAAAATTGTCATTTTTCATAAGATTTTTCTTCCAACCATAATATGATTCTGTATTCATGTTCAATTTCCCTGTATGTTAGGTCTTTATGCATATCAAATTCACTCTGCCAAAAACACTTTTCTCTTTTCCTCTTCATTTGCCTTCATTCTTCTGACTCTTTAACTCTCAGCTTAGATGTCATTTCCTCACTTCTAAGTGGCCTTATTGTCATCATTAGCATGACAAGCAAAGGTTTCCTCAGTCTATTAACCATTTGCTAGCAATTTCTCATAGGATGTCTTGCTCAGTGTATACTCTCAAGAAGGGAGCCCTTTGTAGGTGGCTAGATTTCAGTTCATGTTTAGGGTCAGTCTCTGGAAGGCAGAGGGTTCATCCTTTACCTAGTTATATTGACTGCTGCTGCTTCTCTTGTTCTTGTAGTTTTACTCAAAGAGGCAACAATAATACATAAATTGAAAGTTCAGTCTCTGACCACTACCTCTGAAAATGAGAACACTTGAGTTTTGATCAGATCTTGTTTTCAGGTTGCTCCTCTGACTGAAAGACTTCAAGAGGTCTTTGTATGAAATATGATTTATAATGCCTCTAAAATATGGTACTCTTGCAGAATTACTAGAGCCATCATTCTGGCCTTGCTGAAACCAGAGTGAAATTATGAGATAATTAGTACTTCCGTAAGAAAGCTGAGTAGACGTCTGGTGCTCAGCTTCCCCACAAGACAAGACCAAGGTAAGATAAATAGCAAAGATTTGACTGGAGCGTTGGAGGCAGAGCACTTCAGTGCAGCAGGGGATTAGAGATGCACCTGCAGTGATTGGAAGACCAGGAGGGCGGCATGGAGGCACATGGCCTCTGCAGCCGCATCCTCCTACTAAGGTTGGATCTACCAGCGTGAGAAGGGAGTTCCCACTGCAGGGAAAAGGGAGGGACTATCTCTACCAGCTCCTATTGCCACTGCAAATAGGGTACTGCAAGAGAATCCCAGTTTTCATAAGCACTGAGCCCAGTTTGGAGAGCTGCCAGGAATGCAGTTGCATTTCTCCAGTTTAGGAACAGAAGATGGGTACTCCCTAACCTCCACTCACTCACTGTGAGCCTAGCTGCTGCACCATGGCACCATTTGAGACCAGAGTCACCTCTGGAGCATACCCTGCTCTGGGAGCGGGCACCCAGTACACCTCTCCAACACTGGGGCTCCCTCTTCATTCCACTTGGCCCACATAGGTGCCTGCACACCATAACTCCAGCTGTGCACAGCCTGGGCTGAGGATCAGCTGTGGCTCTAGTCCTGCACAGCAGGGAAACAAACCCCCACTTTCAGCCAGGGGAGAAGTTTGACAGTTCCACCTGGGACAAATTTCCCTTGAACAGGCCAATTGCTGTATGCTTCCCTAAAGCAGGAGAGATCTCCCCCCCACTTCCTCTCCCCTTCAAGTCCACCCCCCTCCCCATATTTGACACTTTAATTCTTATCTGTTCTGGAGGTCCTTCTGTACTCTCACCCCTGGATTCCATGAGACTCTTCCCTCTCATTTCAATAAGAAGGCTACCTAGAACTGACTTCTATCACTTGTGATCAGAAAATAATGCTTTTATTTCATTCTTCATTCAAATATGACCTAGAATAATATATTTTTTCTTTTATATTTACAGTTTTCTTTGCATTTGCATTTGAAATATATTATAACTTCTAAATTCAACTTAATGTAAGAAAAGAAATTTAGTACAATTTAACTTTGATTTACTCCTTCTTTCCCCTTTCTAATCATAGTGAATATAATCTGTTGGTAGCAACCAAGGATACTGATATTATTGAATTAGCTTGATTTTTAATATTTAAATATTCTCCTTAGGAAAACAATCACTTTTAAAAAGTCTGAGTTTACTACCCAGTTTATTGGTATTTAGATACATGTCTATGTGCTTACTGCTATTTCTCTTTTTTTAACACTTCAACTTATAGTTTGTTAATTGATAACAAGAATATATCTTTTTTATGAGCAATCCAAAATCTTTTATCACATTCTTCTTCTTTTTTCATAATAAAATATCTGTTTATGGAATGCTATTTACCCATTTAAAAAGATGGAGAATTTGCATCTTTTGTATTCACCTGGAAGGATTTGAAGAACATATCCTATCTCAGGAGTGGAAAAGCAAACTAGAATACACTTTGAGTAAATGTTTCAAGAACTGTGCTTTGTGGTGTGTAATCTGAATCTTTAAATAGCTTGACATGACACTCGAAAGATACCTTAGCAAGAGTAGTAATATTTGCCTACATACCTATGTCCCTTACCCTGGACACCTTCTGCTGCCAGAATTTCTATCTCTGTGCTCAAGGAATTTTTTCCAATACATGGAAAGCTCTTCTGTCTTTGCCTATGTAGTAGCAGAGAATTAGTAACTGCAGAAAGAAGCTCTTGCCGGGTGCTGGGGCTCATGCCTGTAATCCCAGCACTGTGGGAGGCTGAGGAGGGAGAATTGTTTGAGCTTAGGAGTTTGAGACCTGCTTGAGTGAGAGTGAGACCCCAACTTATTAAAAAATGAAAACCCTAGCCGGGCGCCATGACGAGCACCTATAATCCTAGCAGCCTTCAGAGGCTGAGAAGTGGGAAGGCCACAGCCCACCAAACCTGAGTTTGCAGTGAGCTATGATGCCACTGCACTTTGCTCAGGGCATAGGGGAGAACTCCTGTCTCAAAAAGAAAGAAAGAAGCTCTCAAATGATGACAAATGATTGACGTGATACCAGGTATGGGTCTTTATCCCAAGTAATATGACAGGTGGCAGGCCTTTCCTGTCTCCTGCTTTGTGCTGATATCCCAGGAGAGAGCACGTCACTGTTTTTACTCCCTCTCCATCCTGCTAACCTTGAAGGACCCACAGTTTTAAACGGCTGCATGTCTTCAAAAAGAAAAGCTCCCACATTTGAGTTTGGGGAGGAATCAAAGTAGGAGTGAGAAAGGTTGGTGAGGTTTGAGTGGTGAGGGGAGTTTGACCAAGTTCCTTTTCTAGAAGCCTCTGATTGAGCTGATTTCTTATTCTGAACTATCTGGAGTGTGGTGGGGAAGTATTGCCTTCTAGAAAACCCTCTGGGGAGGACTGGCTGCCTTTAGCTGCTGTCACTTCTTGTACTTTTTTATTATTATTATTAAATAATAGCTGTGTACATTAATGCGATCATGGGGCACCATACACTGGTTTTATAGACCGTTTGACACATTTTCATCACACTGGTTAACATAGCCTTCCTGGCATTTTCTTAGTTATTGTATTAAGAAAATTATATTCTACATTTACTAAGTTTCACATGTACCCTTGTAAGATGCAATGCAGGTGTAATCCCACCAATCACCCTCCCTCCGCCCACCTCTCGCCTCTCTCCTCTCCCTTTCCCCCTTCCCCATATTCTTATGTTATAGCTGGGTTATAGCTTTCATATGAAAGCCATAAATTAGTGGTATATGTATACTATGCTATATTATGCAGACTTCTTGTACATTTTTATGGTTCTATCAATGGGAAGGTGGAAAGGTTCACATCCCCAAATTGAAAAGCTAAGTTGAAAGTCTGCACAAGAAACCATGAGGTTGTGTGTCTATGTTTGGAAGAAAGTGGG
>CAUYPK010117746.1:0-10151 GCA_963574355.1 Loris lydekkerianus
TGTTTTTTTTTTTTAATTCAGGTTAACATGAGGTTACTGACAACAAAGTCACAATATTTGAATTTTCTAGGATACTCCCACCTGTAATTATGTCCTGCACCAAAAAGGTGTGCCATATACCTCTACATTGTGCCCATTCAGCGACAGGACCCCAAGCTCCCTTCCTTTCTTCCCCCTCCTTTTCCCCCCTCCCCCAACTTGAATTGAATTTAGTTTTTCTCCTATGTGGGTATGAATTAGATCATCTACTGGCTTCATATTCATATGAGTACATTGGATATTTGCAATGTACAATGAAAATTCTTGTGATACTTTACTGAGAAAGACATGTCTACATCCAGGTTAATACAAAGGATGTGAAGTCACCATTTTATATGACTGAATACTATTCCATGGTATACATATACCATAGTTTGTTAATCTAGTCCTGAGTTGACGGGCATTTAGGTTGCTTCCACATTTTGGTGATTGTCAGTTGAGCTGCAATAAACAATCTAGTGCATATGTCCTTATGATAAAATTATTTTTTTTCTGCTGGGTAGATGCCTAGTAATGAGACTGCAGGATAAAATGGGAGGTCTAATTTGAGTTCTCTGAGGATTCTCCATACTTCTTTGCCAGGAAGGCTATGTTAACCAGTGTGATATAAACGTGTCAACCAGTCTGTGAAACTAGTGTATGATGCCCCATGATCATATCAATGTACACAGCTATGAGTTAAAAAAAAAAAAAAAGAATATGGAGTAGTATAATCCCACCCTATACCCTTTTCCTGATCAGAAATGCCAAGAAGGAACACTAATGATGACCATGACCTTCTACCATGAGATATGAAAATGAGGGGGGAAAAATCTACTTTTTAAGTTTGTGCTGCCTTGTTTCCTACTCCTTGTAATTGAACCTAATTTTAAATAAAACTCCTCAGCATTGGTAATGAAGATTAAATAAGACAGACTACATTAAGTGCTGAATATGTGGTTTGGCACTTGATACGCACTGGGTCAGAGTTAGCCACATCACCATTTCATTACATAAGTGCATATGATACTTGGAGATGAATGCTTAGGTTGTGAGAAATTAATTCCCACTCTTTTTCCATGTATTTGACATTCCCCAAGTCAAAAATCATTGTCCAAAAATTAACTGTGAAAAAAGTAGGCTCTGAAAGTCATGTGTTTGACTGTTTGAGATTTGGCAAGAATGCAGGGTATGAAGAAGCCTTCCTGCTAGAGCTGTCAGTGCTTCTCAGTTTGTACATCTCAGGAGCCTGTTTTAGGCTTGATGAAGTACATCTCTGCCAGAATGCAGCACCTTGAATAACTTCTAGACCTACTCACAAGTAAAGACACCTCGCTTAGGGAAGTTTCCCAAATTTTCCCACAACAGAAGTCAACCTCTGCAAAATCTCCTCAACACACATTCACACCCCCATGCAGACACAAACAGATTTATGATTTAATCATTAAGTCTTAAATCTTATAGAAATTAAAAAAATATATGCCCAATGGAGAATAGTTCAGGACCCCGGGTTTATTACCATACCACAGTATATCTTCCTAGCAGACTCTTGGATCAAAATATGGGGAAAGAATCATCATAAACAATAACGAGTTCTCATTTTCATTTATTTAGTTCCTGTAGCATCATTGTTTTATCTGGTATTACATTTAACTCTTACTTTTGTAACAAGGAAAAAAGTAATATAATTTTTTCCTAATAATCTAAAATACCACAGTCTCTGTATGTCAAGAAGAAAAAGTCACCTCCTTGCATCTTACCATGTACCTTATACTGTTTATAGTGCCCGAAGATTTATTTTCTGCTAATTCCAATTCCCACAGAACCACAAGTAGCGATGCTTCAACTGACTGGAAGACAATTACTCACAGTAATCCAAATAGTGTCTCTTAGAAGAAAATCTGATTACGACTCATTCTTTCTCAAAACTCTGAAATGGAATGATAAAATAAAAATAAATGAAACTGCTCCCTGTTTCTCAGAGGGATAGCCTGTAGTTCACACTGGTGATTACTGAGTGTTCAACAATTTTGGGGTTGAGTGACAGTACTATGTTTAGCCACCTTGAATTAATTTCTCAAATGCAATTTTCTAAAATGCAAAATTCACTTTGTTGTACATTCTTATATTCGCTGAATTAGATTTGTTCACTCATGGCAAAAGTGATTTGTTTTATAAATAGTGTGAGAATTTTAAAACAAGAATTGTTCTTTTGAGACATTCATCCCAAAGGTACTAACAATTTAATCCCAATTTATAATCTTTTGGAATGTCTATATAAATCCTCATTGGCATAGAAAATAACTAACAGGAGACTAAAATTAGAGAAATTGATATGAGATATTGACTTACCTGTTCTACAAGGTTAAAGACACAAAAAGAAATGACTCTCTCCTCCCAATAAGACACAGTAGATCACAGCTAAGTCAATTCTTTTACTGCCACAACTAAAGAAAGCTGGATAAACCACAAAAATCATGTTTCAAAAGGCTTCAGGGATCTCTGTACGCAAGGAAAATTATTGGAAAACTAAAATTCCAGAAAGAGTATAACTTTTCATAAGTCAATGATTACTGTCTGCTTTTTTTTTCTTTGCTTTTTTTTTTTTTTTTCTGCTCTGCAGGGAATTTGGCAATCCTGTGAACAGGATGATTGTGCTTCAAGCTTCAACATGACCCAGATAGTAAGTCCCTAATGGGTATGAGAGACAACCAATAAGGTTTTAAGCAGCCACAAAGAACCAGAGAGCAATGAATATAGCTTAGAAGTTCTAAAGTACTATTACTGTTGGGAAAATTGTAAGAGTATATCCTATGAGACTGGAATAAGACAAGGATAATGTTATAATTTCAAGAGTAGTCATGAGCGAACAGTGATAGAGTGTATTATATGTTAATTAAGTGAAAAAATAAAGAAGAGATGTTTTAATTGAGCTAATTTAAAAGAAACTAAGGGGTGGTGCCTGTGGCTCAAAGGGGTAGGGTGCTGGCCCCATATGCTGGAGGTGGCAGGTTTAAACCCAGCCCTGGTCAAAAACTGCAAAAAAAAAAAAAAAAAAGGAAGAAGAAACTAAGAAGAAGGGGTAAAAAGATCAGAAAAAAAGAGTCAAATGCAGACTACTGTTTGTAGGACTGTAAACTAATACAATCCTTTTGGAAGGAAGTATGGAGAAACCTCAAAGAACTCAGATTAGACCTCCCATTTGATCCTGCAATCCCATTACTAGACATCTACATAGAAGAAAAAAATCCTTTTTTCATAAGAACATTTTAACTAGACTATTTATCACAACTCAATTGACAATCACCAAAATGTGTAAATAGCCTGATACCCACCAACCCAGGGATGGATTAACAACTGTGGCATATGTATATCTACAAATAGTATACATAGAATACTATTCAACCATTAATAAAGATGGAGACTTTACATCTTTTGTATTAACCTGAATAGAGTTGAAAACATTCTTCTTAGTAAAGTATCATAAGAAAGGAGAAGCAAGATTTCAATGTACTCAATTCTAATATGAAGGCAGTAGATGATCTATTGTATACTCACATAAGAGAAAAACTCAAATCAATTCAAGATGGGGAGAAGAAGAACAAGGGAGCAGGGAGAAGGGAGGAGAAAGCAGGATAGAGGGACACGGTGGATGGCACACCTCTTGGAGACAGAACACAACTATAAGAAGGACTTTAACAAATACGTGCAAACAGTTTAAGTTAATTCTTTGTAGCCTCAATGGACCTGAATCAAGTAATAAAAATATGTAAACCCAAATAAATCCATAATTAAGTTAAAAGTAATTGGATCTAAAAGTCCAAGTAAAAGACTAGAATTGTAAAAATGAGGCAAGATATAAAAATCCCTACTATACATTGCTTAAAAAAGTTATACTTTAAATATAAGAACACAGAAAGACTGAAAGTAAAAACATAAAAAAAAAACATAAAAAAAAGATAAATCTTGCAAGTCTCATCCCCCTAAAAAAGTGAAGTTGGCTGTGCCAATATTCAACAAAGCAGATGTCAAGGCATGAGGCATTATAGGAGAGATACAGGAATGTTTTCTGAAAAGAAAGGGTCAATGCTTCATGAAGATATTATGAAGCATTATAGACAAATTTATAGTCAAAATTGAAGACTTTTATACATTTCTCTCAGTAAATGATAAAACAGGCAGGGAATAAAAAAGAACTCAGTGGCTCGACACCCATAGCTCAGTAAGTAGGGTGCCAGCCACATACACCAAGGCTGGCAGGTTCTAGCCCAGCCCAGGCCTGCTAAACAACAATGACAACTGTAACCAAAAAATAGCCAGGTGTTGTGGCAGATGCCTATAATCCCAGCTACTCAGGAGGCTGAGGCAAGAGAATCGCTTAAGCCCAAGAGTTTGAGGTTGCGGTGTAAGAGTTTGAGATTGCGGTGAGCTGTGACACAATGGCATTATACCAAGGGTGACATAGTAAGACTCTGTCTCAAAACAAACAAATAAACAAAAAAACCTCAGTAAATTTACAGAAGATCTAAACTATTCAATTAATAGATTTGAGATAATTAATGTAAAGAGAAATATTTACATTTTCATTTCAAGACCACATGGAACACTTACTGGGCAATAAAGGAAGCTTCAACTAATTTCAAAGGATTAATTTATTTCAAGTATGTTTTTTAACTACAATGGTTTAAATATAAATCTATAGCAAATATAGGCTTAGAAAAAACTTCAAGTTCTTGAAATTCAAGCTGTACAATTCTAAATAAATAAAAATGGAAAGTACAAAATATTTTGAATTGAATCGTAATGATTATTTGACATTTAACATAATAAAACAAGTTGAATATAGTTAAATCAGTGCTTAGAAGAACATTTGTAGCATTAAATTGTATATATTAGGAAAGAAAATTAAAAATAAATGATGTAAGTATCCATCAAATGAAACTAGAAAAATTAGAGCAAATACTACCTGAATTTAAATCAGTAAAAATATAAAGCAAATATTAAATACAAAAACAAAATAGGAAAGAAAAAAATCTCATTATATTCACAAGTACAATAAAACTGATGAAAATATGATAGAGTTGACTCAGGAAAAAAAGGAAATAACAAGTTACCAATATCAGAAGTAAAAGACTGGATATTATGACATATTTCTCATACATCAAAAAGATATGCCTCTTTTTGATATCCCTCTAAAGATATCCCTCTAAAGTTTCTGTATGGCTATGTCATGTGTAATTATCAAAAGATCTCCAGGACAAATCTTAGGAACAGCTTTAGGTCCACAGAATCCAGCGGCTCTTTCTCCCAGCCAATGCTCCTCCGATAACCAACCTGAGACGGGTAGTTTGGGAGTATTTGTTTTGTTTTTTAATGAAAAATGGTAATATTTTCCTTCTGGTCCTGCTTCTATACTCTTTCCATCTGGAGGATGGAGGGTGTCTAAAAGAGCACATTTTAGAGCATTTTTATTGTTTTAGATTATAAGCCCTAATAATCCTAATAAAGTAATTTTATCTGGGAGGGATGACTTTTTAAGCTATCATCACTCAGTTACATAGATCTCAGAAAGAATGAAAGACCTAATTTTTTGTGGGCATTGGACATTTGTAGCTAAAGAACAGACATTAGCAAAATGCAAAGTATGTTAAGATTGGTGGAGTAAAGAAAAAATTCAAATATTTCCTTGGTGCAAAGCCTCGTTGTAGGTCAGCATCTCAGTCCTTATACGCATGAGTCTAAGCTTTTCTCACATATCACATATCTCTGCCTTCTTCACTTGCCAGTACACACACAGAAAAAAAAGACAAAAAATTAAAAAAAAAAAAAAAAAAGAACCCGTAAAACAACAAAAAACCACTCTGTGTATAATGAAGTGACCTGATAACAATGATAGGAATGTTGGGTTCATAGCTTCTTCTCTCTGAGACCTTAATGTTCCGTGTGTAGCTAATATCAGAGTTTTCAGCTCATTCCTCACCATGCTATATATTTTTTTATCACTGGATATTGTAAATATTGGTTGAATTTTCTAATTTGAGGGTGATTTACATATTCTTACTGGCCTTAACAATGTGATTCAATATTTGAGGAAAGCATTATGTCAGTATATAACAAGAGCTGGAAACTGTTCATGTGCATTGATTTTGTAAACCCACTTTAGGAAAATCATTCCAAAACAAGAATCTAAAAATAAAATAATGATGATGTCATTGTTTTCTCAATATTTAATGGTTTATACAGCATTTCCATATTTTATTTATAAAGAGACATTTGAACTGTTATTCATATTAACAAAAATCTGAAAAGAACTTAAATGGACAACATAATACTAGGAAGGAACACAGCATAACTACCAAAATTACAAGGAAGTGGATAATGTTGGAAGGTGGATACAAGATAATGTTAAAGGGGGGGAAAAGGCAGAACTCAAAGGAGTACACATGTGCAAATGATAATGAGATGTATATAAATGAATATTGAGGATCAGAAATGTAGTCTATTTTAATTTTATGAGATTTTAAAAGTAAAGTTGTTAGAATAAATAATAAACACTTAACACTTTATAAATATACACATGCATGAAATGCTGTGAATTGTCACTGCCAAAAAATCTGATAATTTGAACGAAACACATACCTCAAAACTGCAACTTGCCAAAATGAAAAAAAGAGATATAAAAACTAAGCAATTTGATATATATATTTAGGAACAAAACCCATTAATAAGGAGCCTTTCTCAAAGGAAACTTCACCTCAGAATAACTTTACTGGTGAATTGATTAAAAACTTAGAAAAGAAATAACACCCACCTTAAATAAAAATCTCAGAGAGAAAGAAAAACTAACCCTTTCTATGAAGTTAATACCTAATATAATCGTGGTTCCACTATCTGAAAAAGAAAATTTCTAAAAAAGAAGCTTTTAGAACAAACTCTGACAAGATTATAGAGACAAAAATCTTTAATTGTATCATATCAAATCAGCAATATACAAAAAGCAGACTGTATCAAGTAGGATTTATTGCCTATATCCACAGTTGGTTTAAATCAATGTAATTCACAACTACACCAGATACCAGTCCTCCATTCAGATCCCTTCAGATTGCTTCATCAGGTTCCTGGCTGCCTGTGGTTTTACTGGTAAGAGCCAACACCTGGGTTCCTTTGTTAGACAGATGCCCTCAGGCTGCGAAAACACTTAGAACAACAAAAAATCAAAAGTGCTGGGAACTACCATTCCCATCCTTTGCAATAATTAACCAGCTTCTTTGAGACTCAGAAAATATAAATGTTACACTTTCCTTACACTTGAAGTAAACAACTTTGAGGTGTTGCCTACATCGTCTCCATACTCTCTCAAAATGCTAATAAACATTTATTAATCACAAAATTTAATATTGCACCTATGTGTGATCAAATTTACCACTTCTGACATTCATCTCTCCTAGAATGTTTTGCAATGAATAATTTTCACGTCAACATTTCTCTCAGTATCAATATGAGAAAACCCAATCTAGCCATACACTTTAAAAAAAAAAACAAAATGAAAGAAATCATAATATGACCTCAGTAATGTAGAAGAGTAGTGAAATTCAAAGCGCACTAAAACCTAACATACTAAAAATAGGCAGGAAATTATTAGTAAGTAAACCTTCCAAGGCCAATGAATTCAAGGTCATTTTAAAGCCACAATTGTGTTTCAGTATATAATATAAGCAACAAACATATAAAAATACATTTAAAAAGAAAATGCTGCAAAATTATCAAGACACTAAAAAAAGATCATGGTTGTCAGGGATTGGGGGATGGATAGGCAGAACACAGAGAATATTTACCAAAAAGCCTTAACAAGCATCATACTTAAGAAATATTTAAAACTTTCTTCCAGATTTTGTGATTAAAGACAATAATGCAGTTAGTGAAATTTAATATTTACTAAATTATTTAGTGTTTATTAAACTATTGTGTATGAAATTATAAGGGTGGATACACATTATTACAAATTTATCCAAGCATAGAACATATAAACCAAAAGTGTACTCTAATGTAAATAATGGATTTTAGATTATAATGATGCGTAATTCAGGTTCAGTTAAAATAAATATACCACTCTGTTGGGGAGTAGTATTAACTTAAAATTACACTTTTAAAAAGTCTTCAATAAATTGTGAAAAAAAAATAATCTAGCAATAGATCTAATTCAAGTTCGACAAGGTGTTACATTGAGAATTATGAAATATTACTATAAAAAATTTAGGAAGATCCATGGAGAATTCATGGATTGGTAAAGTCAGTATCATAAATATGTCAATTCACCTAAAATAAACCAATGGATTCAATATTATTCCATTCATCACTCTAGCATTTATTTCATTTCCAGAAATTGAAAAGCTGATTTTAAAATTTACATGGAAATGCAAAGGGCAAACTAAGAATAGCCAAGTCAAACTTAAAACAAAAGTAAAAAGTATATACATATATATACATACACACATATATATATATAATATACACACTCATATACACACACACATATATATACAAACACACACCCTGACACATAAGAAGAATCATTATGGGTGGTGCCTGTGGCTCAAAAGAGTAGGACATGGGCCTCATATACCGGAGGTGGTGGGTTCAAACCTGGCCCCAGCCAAAAACTGCAAAAAAAAAAAAGAAGAATCATTGTAAAGTTACTGTGAGACAATGTGATATTGGTGCAGTAATAGACAATCTAACCAACAGAACAGAAAAGAAAAAAAAAAAAAAAAAAGACAGGACTCATACTCTATGGTTATCAAATGTTTTAGTCTTTAAAGCTGCTATAACAAAATATCATAGACTGAGTACCTTAAAAACAACAGAATTTTTTATCTTGTAGTTCTGGAGTGGGTGGAGGCCCAAGATCAAGACAGTAGCAGATTCAGGAAATGGTGAGAGCCCACTTCCTGGCTCATAGATGGCCATCTTTTTATTGTATTCTCACATGATGAAAAGAGCAAGTTTTGGACTCTTTATCCCCTCTTAAAAGCACTAAATTCCATCAGGGAAGTTTTAACCCCTGACCTCATCCAAATGCAATTACCTCCCATAGGCCCCATTCTAAATATCTCCAAATTAGAATTTTAACTTACGAATATTGAGGGGAAACATAATACTCAGTCCCTAATGCTTTATTTTATGATAAAGGCAACTTACAGTAGAGTGGAGGGAAAATTGTGATTTTTAAAAAAATTGTTGTGAATTATTTAGATACATATTGGAGAAAATTGCCTGAACCACCATTTTGCCCAGACGGATTACAGATCCAGGCATGAAATGTAATTAGTAAAGGTTCTAGAAGAGCACAGAGGAAAATTACTTTAAAACTTTGGAGTAGGTGAAGATTTCTTCAAAAGGACATAAAAACACATAAAATTTAAAATGTTGATAAGCTATACATAAAAACACCACTAAGAGAATAAAAAATTGACTAAAAGTAGAACACGATATAATGTATTTGCAACTCATATATTCCACTAACTCATATCTAGAATACATAGCAAATATCTATAAGTTAATAATAGTAAGATGGAAAACCTAGCAGAAAATGAGTCAAACACTTGAAAAGTATTTTACAAGGGACGATGATCAAAATAGCTAATATACATATGAAAGAAAAGGTAGTCACTAGAGAAATGAAAATGAAAATCAGAATAGCATATCATTACATTTTTAATATAAAGGATAAAATTATTTTTTATATTTTTTTATTAAACCATAGCTGTGCACATTAATGCAGTCATGGGGTAATATGTGCTGGTTTTATATACAATAAGAAATATTTTCATTAAACTGATTGACATAGCCTTCATGGCATTTTCTTAGTTATTGTGTTAAGACATCTATATTTTACATTTAGTAAATTTCACATGTACCCTTGTAAGATACACAGTAGTTGTGGTCCCACCAACTACCCTCCCTCAAACCATCCTCCTGCAGCGCCTCCCTCCCATACCCCTTTCCCCATATTCTTGGGCTATAATTGGGTTATTGCGTTCATATGAAAGCTATAAATTAGTTTCATAGTAGGGTTGAGTACATTGAATACTTTTTCTTCCATTCTTGAAATACTTTGCTAAGAAGAATATGTT
>CAUYPK010117750.1:0-11422 GCA_963574355.1 Loris lydekkerianus
GCAGAGCCAGTGCCTTGTGTGGGAATCCATGGACTCTGGACGGCAGAGCCAGTGCCTCGTGTGGGAGTCGACAGACTCTGGAAGGCAGAGCCAGTGCCTCGTGTGGGAGTTGACGGACTCTGGAAGGCAGAGCCAGTGCCTCGTGTGAGAGTCCACAGACTCTGGGAGGCAGAGCCAGTGCCTCGTGTGAGAGTCCACAGACTGTGGGAGGCAGAGCCAGTGCCTCGTGTGGGAGTCCACAGACTGTGGGAGGCAGAGCCAGTGCCTCGTGTGGGAGTCCACAGACTCTGGAAGACCTCCAATCCTTCGGCAACTCTCTGGGTGGTCTAGGGAGAAAGGTCTTCAGAACCACCTCCAAAGCAAAGATAAGGTCAAGTAATTAAGAAAAAGAGGGAAATGTTGAAAATATAAACTGAAGATTTCCCAGTGAGGCTGGGAAACAGGAATTCTTCACTGCCCACACCCCCACCTTGCTCCCCCCTACCCCGCCTTGAGGTCCACCCCCAGCCCACAGCAGACCTTGCTGAAAATTTCTAGGATGCAAATGAAGGCCCAGGGTTGGTTTGGAACTTGTGCTTTAAACTATGTTTGTTTACAGCTGGACGGGGGAACCACCTGCGTGGTCAGCAGAGCCTCCAGGACTGGGGAACCACCTGCGTGGTCAGCAGAGCCTCCAGAGCGTGCGCAGACTCTCCAGTTCTTGCTCGTGGGGAACTTGTGGATCCTGCCACACAGATGTGACAGGAAATGCTCCTTCTAAATGTTAAAAATACTGGTTGGAGCGAGTTGATCCTCTTCCCCAAAGTGGGGATCAGTTTCCCCAGCTCGAGAATGACTTACGGCATTTCCACTGGGAGCTGGACGTCTCCTTCCTGGGGGCACAGGGCCTGTGGGTCCCGTGTCTTCCCTGACCCTCCCTGCCCGATACATTTGTAGCCCTAGGTGCCCAGCCTCAATTGGGATGGATGCTGCTACCTGGGACTTAAATATATATTTTTTTAATTTACCGAGTCCATTTATCCTTAGCTGTCAAGAACATCTGACAAAATTTATCTCCTCTCTCAAGGAAAAAGAAGAAATCATACCAAATTTGTATAAAGGAAGCAAACAATCTTTTCTGTTGTACTTAAAACATCTCTGAGTTAACTAACACCCATTGGCCTGTTTTATGACAATTCTCTCATGAGCCAGAGTCTGGGTGGCTACTGGGCACAGCTCCGGTGTCGCCCACAGCTAACTGTTGGCCTCCTTGGGGGCAGCACTCAAGGGTGCATCCTGCAGGCTGTTTATATGAAGAAGAAGCAGCCTCCAAGATAAAAGTTGCAAGGATTTCTGGGGCTGCTGGAACAGGTTGTACAAACTAGGTGTTGTAAAGCAACAAAAAATTGTCCTTTCACAGCCTTGGAGGCCAGCAGTCCAAACTCAGGGAGTCACCAGGATGCACACCCTCTGAAGGCCTGGGGGAGGATCCGTCCTTCGTCTCCCAGCTCCTGGTGGCTCCAGGCAGCTCGTGGTGTCATTGGCTGGTGGCCGCGTTGCTCCAGTCTCTACCTGTCTCTGTCTGTGTCTGAGTTTCTCTTTTCCTTTAAGCAAAGTGGGTGTTGGATCTGTGCCCACACCCAATGTACTGTGACCTCACCCTAACTCTATCACACCTGCAGAGACCTTCTTTCCAGTAAGGTCACATTCGAAGGTTCCAGGCAGTGTGCATTTGGGGGACAGCATTCCCAGTGCACAACACCAGCAAGGAAAGCAAGGGACACTGGGAGCCACGAGGCCACCTCGTCCTGGAGGGGTCAGAGCTGTCTCAGTGAGCATGGGAATGACCTGGACCCCCAGCCCTCCTGCCCCAGGCTGAGGTGCAGGGCAGGCCCTGGGCTGGTATGCATCTTGCCAACGACTTCTTGGTTCCATTAATTGTAGAAAGGCAGCAAAGAGGCTGGCAGGAGATGAAGTCCCCATATTGGGGAAGCCATGGGCAGGTGGTTCTGATGGCACAGAACAGTGGAAGGCCTGCTGCTTTCTCCAGGGGACCCCCAGGTGCTCTCTGAACACTCCTGTACACCAGCGACTGGGTGGGCCCCATGGGCACCCCTGCTGGCTGGGTTTTCTTCTACCCCTCCTTGAGCCCCTATGGATTGTGAACACTCACAGATGTGTCCAGATTAGCTTCCAGGTATTTTAGAAGGGTCGTTTGAGATGTTAGAGAGATTCCGCCCACGTGAGTCATGCTATAGTTGTTCAAAAAATAAAGAAGATTGAAACAGCCAAGCCTGTGTCTGCAAGGTGCTGTGCAACAGGTGCCTGGCCTCCCGTGAGTCACAGCTGACTCCCACCTTCACGCTCGTCTTGCTGTTAAGATTATGTTCTCAGAAGGCAGCTCCTCTGAGGCCTCCGAGCCCAGCTGCCGGCAGCACTCACAGCCTGGGGTGTTAAGCTGAATGCTAGAGCAGTCGTTGAACATCGGAAATTCAGCACAGTGTGTTTGGAAGTCAGATCCCTTTCCATTCAATGCCACAGACAACAGCAGTGTCTTTAATATTTATTCACTCAAGAATTTTTTTCTTAATATTAACAATTGAGTGATTACAATATTATGGTTTCTGTGATTTTTCAGATGCTTAGCTCATTGTAGACCATGTGACCGCAAATGGTTATAAATTAAATGCAATAGTTATTATCATTGCTTTTCTTGTTACTATTCCGACAGCAGGAATGCTGGGCCATTCTCACCTGCTACGGAAGAAAAGACAAGGAGGAAAACGTGGACAGATAGCTCCTTTTTGGCTGACTAGAACAAGGCGCTTACCAGGGTGCCAGCTGTGTCTTCCTACGGGCCTTGTCACCACCGGTCCCACCCTTTCTGACAGTCCTAATTTTAGGTGTTCTGTTATTTTCATACGTGGAGTCAGGTGTCTTGGGCTATGAGTCTTCATTTTTATTGGACATCTTATCTAAGGATAAGACGGCACAGAGATGGGGTGAGCTTTTTGTCATGAGCCTGGTGAATGAGTGTGGACAGGCCAAAGCCAGTCTCCTCAGCAACTCCAGGCCCATCCCCACACAGGGCATCTGTGGCGCCACCTTCCTCGGTCAGCGATGAGTTTGCAGAAACACATCTGGCGAACAGGGTTCTACAGGGTGAAAAAGGGAAGTGCAGAGAAAAAGACTTTCCCTGGGCTGGAAGAATGCAGTGTGAAGGGCAGGCTGTACTTTGCCAGGGCTGGGCAGAGCCGCTAATAGAAATCACTGTGCGAGGAATTCCTGAGAGTGAGAGAGAGCATCACAGAAGACAGCAAGACAAGTGTCCCCAAAGCTGCGTGGTACACACACATGTCCCTGCATGGACACGTTTGAAATGTGTGACTCCATTCAAGAAACTTTCAGAATGGAAAGTACAGGTTATCTTGGAAACACTAGAAAAATTGCATATTTCAGCTCAAGTTTTGTTGGAGAGAAAGTCCTCTATGTAGCACTCAGATCACAGAACTAGGTGGGAAACTGCCAGGAAGGGGTCAGCTGAAGAGTCCTTCTCCAGGAGGACAGAGGGAGGGAGGTGGCTCTGCCTCCTGTCCCCAGATGTACTTTCTGCACACACGCTGGTAAATCTGTCCAGGGGCCTCGACCTGACCCTTCTGACCCTTACTGAGCCAGCCCGTGCTTCTCAAACTCCCACTTGCCCACGAGCAGCTTGCACAGACTGGGGGAGGCTCTCTCTCAAAGAAAAGACCTTTACTTGGGAAGAGAACATTGCACTGGGAATATGCATGCCAGAGCGAACTACATGCATGTTTGGGGAGGCAAAAGGAAGACAAAGGTTTTTAAAGGGAAAAAAAAAAGGATTACATGATGGTTTTGAAATAATTATCCTTGGCTACAAAGATCAGTTACAAGAGTGGTGCCTGTCTAGGGTTGGATAGGCAGTTGCTGGTCAGAAGTCCTTGCAGAAGTATTTTTTGTGCAAGGTTGTGATGGCTTTTGTGCAAGGCTGTGGTTTTGCAGAGTCTCTCTCAATATTTTTGGTTATCAGACACAAGCAGGAGCACCTCCGTTCGCAGCCCTCCTGGCTCCATTTTTCAGGGTTTTCTTACCGTTAGTGACTCTGTGTTGGTCTGACAACGTTCACATTTCCCCTTTTTGGTCAAGCTCTTTCTCCAAAAGCATCACTGGTAAGTCGTCTTGTAGTTAGGTTTTGATGTCCCTCTGTCCCAGTTTCTGGTCTTGTCGCACTTTGGGGGCAATGAGTGGTGACTAGGAGTCAATCCCAACACCCTCTTACCAGGCTTGAGAGGCTCAGGAGGTTTGGAGAGAGCAGCCCTCACGCCAGGCCTCACCGGAGTCCATCATTACGTTCAGTTTTGTCTGTTCTGCAGTCTTTTGCTATCACCTCAGATTGCTGGGCCAGCATTGTTCTGTCAGGAGTTAGACTTCTGAAACAATTTAATAAGTAACAGTTTAAAAAGGTAAAACACAAAATAAAATTATTAGTGATGTGACAATTCTGGCTTCACGTGGCTCTGAGCCATGAGCCTAGTCTTAAAGACGACCGCTTGAATAAATAAAATGCCTGGAGGGGATTAGCGGGACCTATAAGGAACTCTAGGACCGATTCCCTCCCTCCCCCTTTCTTTCTTTCTCTTCTTTCTTTTCTTTCTTTCTTTCCTTTTTTGACAGAGTTTCACTACGTCACCCTGCGTAGAGTGCTGTGGCATCATAGCTCACAGCAACCTCAAACTCTTGGCCTCAAGTGATTCTCTTGTCTCAGCCTCCCAAGTAGCTGGGACCTCAGACGCCAGCCACAACACCTAGCTATTCTTAGAGATGAGGTCTTTCTCTGGCTCAGGCTGGTCTCGAACTCATGAGCTTAGGTTATCCACTTGCCTCAGCCTCCCAGAGTGCTAGGATTATAGGTGTGAGCCACTGCGCCTGACCAGGACCTATTTTCTCATTTTGTTTATATGGGTCTCAACTTTCCCAGAGGAATTTACCTAGGTACAGCAGGAGCATTAGCAATAGCACACTTTATTATTTAGCCAATGGTGCTAAAGGATTTTTTAGATTATGTTCTGTTAAGTTACCAACAGATACTGTAGATTGTGAAATTTAGATTACCCTTTATTATACCATTATCCTGCCAAGTGATAAAAGTAGCATTAATGGGGGTACAACTCTCATTCTGATAGGGAGCCTTGTTCTGCTGTCTTGGGTGAAGCTTTTATAGTGTGAAAACAGCAGCTTCTCCTGAGCCATAGTGTGGATGCCTCTGTTCAGGACAGCAGTCACTTTGGGGAGCTTTTGTGTGACCTACACATCAGGCACGAGGCTTGTTCCTTAGAATTTATTTGGTTTCAGTTTGTAGGGCTGTGGGGACAGAGCAGGGGTTGTTTTTTTCTCTTATTGGAGTAAATTAGGAGAATTTATAGGGTCTGGTCCAATCTTCAGACAGATAACAAGAAGGTGACAGCAGTGCAGCGGGTACACTTCAGCAACATGTGCTTTACGGTTTTGCTTTAGAAGTACAACGTTTCCCTCTACACTGGTCATGTGAGAATCTCTGATTTAAAACCTCCTGTGGCTAAGAAGCGAAACAAAGGCAGGCTCTAGATCTCACTTATAATCTCCAGGCCCCTGGACTTCACTGGCTGTCAGGTGGACGCTCCTGGGGCTTGGCATTTTGTGCACGGTCTTAAATGTAACGTTTCAGTCTTGGCCTTGTCCTATGGCCAGTGTTTCCAACTGCATACTGCTTATAAACAGAGAGCAGACTTTCATGGAACTTACACAGACAAAAATAAGAATACTCATGAGTAGTTTCTGAATTTTGAACCAATTAAATAAGGAGGAACATGTTTTGGCCTTTTGCAAAAAAGTATACTTCCCAAAATTGTTGTGAACGATTTTAGCTTCATGAGATAAAATATCTTTAAATCTAGAAAACAAAATAATTAAGAAAAGAGCCAAAAATGTGTTAAATAAGAGTCATCAGATGAGTAGGGAGAATGTTTTAAAACATTTATTTACTGGCTAAAAACTCCCTCACAGTCAGTGCCGTGTGAGGTGGTGCATCGTTGTGATGCAAGCGCTGTGAGTGGTTGGCAAAAAGGTTAAGTTGTTTTCATCTGCTTCACACAATATTAGTCTTACTTATCAAAAATTTATACAAAATGTTGTGAGCTATGATGCCATGGCACTCTACCAAGGGTGACAAAGTAAGACTCTTGTCTCAAAAAAAAAAAAAAAAAAAAATTATACAAAGATCATTCTTCATTAGCCTGGGTTTATAGTTGTATGAACTTCATGTCAAACCCTGACATCTTAAAATATCTCGCAGAGACAAATATACCAGTAAACCCAAGCAAAAATGTATGCTGACAATTCTGAGGACATTTTTATTTCTTACCAAAAATTTGAAAATCAGCTCAATTATTAAAAATGTACATAAGTCAGGTGAACTAAAAGGTATTTGGGTGAATCGCTATCTCATTTATCCCGAAAGACTACACCAATTTTACAATGCAGATACAATGCATGGATGTGTCTAAACAGACAGAAGTGCAGATCTTACAGCTTTAGGTTAGAATTTAAGTCATGAGGTAGTAACACAAGCTCACCAGTTTATAAAAGACTGTTGGCTTCTAATAAGGTTTCTGACAAAACTGGATCTTGTTGATACAGTTCCCTTTATTTGTCCTGGTTGGTAATCTAATGAAGGGTGTGGACCAGAAGGTTGGGTAAAGCAGTTTCCTTGGCAGTCTGATTAAAAAAAAACAAAAATTCTCTCTCCTCTTTTTTATTCTTCGTTTAGTTTCAAATGAGTTTAAGGTTAAATTTTCAATGTTCACTTTAGCTAGGACTGGCTGAATTGCGTAAGAAAAACAAAATTTCAAAGTAGCCTTGAATTAGTAACAAATCTATTTTTTATTTGCTATTTTTACTGCTTTATAGGAAAATGTAGGTGGGGAAGAATTTTTGGCAATTTCTTCTTTCTATTCAGCTTTTTGGTTACGGCCCGTGCGTGACAGAACGCAGCATTGTCATGTTGAACCTCTGCACTCAGGATTTTGACCCGTTTAATCATATACCTGAACTTCTACAAACATTTACCTAGTTTTCCTTTTAGATTATTGATTCTTCAGTTAAGCATCCTATCACCATATGCGATTGTTAGGCAAATCTAAATTTATATTTCTAAAAGGTGTGTAGGTTGGTGGTTGCTAGGGAGCTGTCGTAATTTGTAAAACCATTAATTTCAAAGCCCTTTAATACTTCTTTTTTAAAAGTTTGGCTGGAATGCCATAAGCAGTGAGTTTTATCTCAACATCAGTAGAAAAGGCACCAGAAGTAAAATAGGCAGGAAAAAAAAAAACAGAGATAGGCAGACAGCTTTGAAGGCTCTAGGTATTAACTCTTTAGTTGTAGGTTTTTCAAACAATGACTATGTGAGCTCTGAATTTTACACGATATAATTTGCTCCTCAGTTTATAAATGTGCACAGGACATTTTTGTAATGTATACAAGAATAATATGTAGGCGACTAGGGTCCCAGAAAAGCTGGCAGGCCGTAATGTTTTAGAATCCCATTCTGTTTCTTATTAATCTCTCAAGAGCATAGAAAACTATATAAATCCTCTCAGGGATTATCAAAAGTTTAGACCGGCATTTTATAAGGTGGCAGCCACCCTCGTGGTTTTCATTAGCCCTCCTGCAATCACCATCCTGAATGTTTAATTTTGCTCTTGAAAGATCATCAGAAATAAGCAAGGAAAAAGAACCAAACCAAATCAAAACAATCCAAGAGAAGTGAGTTCACAGAAATTTTACCCCAGGTGTGCAGATGCAGCAAAGTGTTAAAGTGGGGGGTGCAGACCAGGGAGGACGTGCCCCATAGATGGGAGGCTGATCCGTCAGGGACCCAGAGCTCTGATCCAGGGGGGAGAAACTCCTGGAAAAGGCAAGTCTTTTTATCAGCCCAGAAGGGGTGTATGGTGCTTTGTTAAGGCCGCCTTAGCTGAACCAGGTCCTAAACAATACCAAAAGGCCTCCACCAAAGGAGGGATGCTCGGCCTGAGCGCTGAGGGAGAGCCCGGGGACAGCCAGGGTGAGCGTGGAGTGCGCACTCCCAGGGCTCCAGGGAGCGTGGCACCCGTGCTGCAAAGCTCACTGATGTCCCCGTCAGCACTCCTGCTCATGTCTCATTTCTGACGCCATCTGTGTTGACCTAAGTAAGGGAGCCTGGCTCTCCAAAGGGAACGTGCTTACTTGGGAGTAGGCCCTGGGAAGTGGGAAGTGTGCATACGCATGTGCAAGGAGGTAAAGGAAGGCATAGTTTAGAAAGAGGAGGAGGATTGTGTAACTGTTTGGAATTAATTATCCCTGGCTACAAAGATCAGTGACAAGGTGGTGCAGTCCAGGGTCGGACAGGCAGCTGCTGGGACGTGTGAAGCTGTGATGGCCTCTGTGCAAGGCCTGGCTTTGCGGAGTCTCTAGTGATTGTTTTGTTGCTACTTGTAGCAGCAGCAGAACTTCCCTTCATGGCCCCCACCCCTGCTCTGTTTGAAAAGATTTCCTCAACATGGATTCGAACAACTTGTACATCCCCACCAAACAAAAGCAGAACCTTCAGGGCTGTTGGCCCTTCCTCCCCTTGTGCCAATAAGGTTGTGTCATCTCTATTTTGTTTCTGGACTGAGTTTCGTGCTCATTTTAACCCTGTTCTCTGCACGGACTAGTAATAATTATTAACATTTATAGTGCGTGTCTTTACTGACTGTCACCAGGATCAAAGTGACGTTATCTCTACTTGCCAGGTGATAACTGGGGCTTATTGACTTTTTCATCAGACAGAAGAGGCACAGTGGCCCGGGGTCAGCCCTTATGACTTTGTGTGTCTCCTGTTACAGGGACCATCGCTGAGGCACTTGGGGAGGGCACTGGGAAAGGACCCCATCCCCACCTCATTTCTGTGGAGTCCTTTGACTTAAAACAACCAACTTCAGAAGCTTCCAAATGGGTAGCAACTCATGCTCAGGACCAGACCTATTGCAATTCTCTTAGAAACCAAATTTTCAAACCATCCTCTGTGCCAATTTAAAGAGATTTTTAAAATAAGAAAAAAAGTCTTTTATACTTGTCACACATCTACCATTTCTGGTGCCCTTGGGGACACCTGTGAGTGCAGCCTGCCTGAGCACCACGCCTGGGGTTCCGACACACAGTGACCTGCCTGTCACTCTCTCCCAGGCCCACACCTACGGGACGTGCTCTCTGAGAAGTTCATTCACAACTCAGGGTTACACACATATTGCTCCTTCTTCATTTGAAAATGTTACAGACAATACAAAAACTAGAATGTTCTTTAAAGTAGCGTTCATCTTTTGTATTAGGAAATGGGTTTCCTGTGAAACTTCACGTGAAAGTGAATCCCCAAACAAAAGCAGAATATACACTGAAGTGTGGGGCTGAGTTGTGCCGTGTCCAGCGCCAACGTCACCATCCTGCTAAGCAACCTGCCCAGAAACGTCTACAGCCGATTAATTATTACTCACACAATAGACTTGAGAGGTCAGATCCATGACCAGATGGCTTAAACTTCAACTTCCCAGGGCAGTTCCAGGTGCATGTGTCAAGCTCCGTCCCACCCAGGTACTGGCAAAGCAGCGTCTCTGCAGCCCAACCAGTGCTGCAATCTCAGGACTATGGGGACTTAAAACAGCTTCACTTAAACTTACAGACTCTCACGATGACTCTGTGATGTTAGCAGTCATGAGGGTGTGGGCCAATATTAATTGCAAGAAAAGAGAAGACTCTAACAGAATCATAAGCAATTGTTGTATTTTGAATAAATTAGGTGTTTTCTTCTCTAGGTTGGTGGTCATATGAACATAAATGACAGCATCAGAAAAGAAAAGATAAAAATAATTTCATTTCCCTTTTCTAATTTAAAATTAAAAGGAAAATTTTTTTTGAACATAAGATTGCTCAGCAGGAGGCTGGAAGAAGGCTCTGCCTCTAATGGTGACGTGTAAGTGACCAGAAACATCTCATGAGGCACAGATCCCCAAAGGGGGTCCCTTCTTTTGACGAGTGTCCCCGTATTTGTCCTGTCTGGGCATGGGGTCCCACTTCTGTAGTCCCAGCTACTCAGGAGGCCGAGGCAGGAGGAGCGCCTGAGCCCAGGAGTTCGGGGCTGCTGTGAGTTGCGATTACACCGCCGCACTGAAGCCAGAGCCGCAGAGTAAGACTTTTCTCTAAGCAATAATTTAAAAATTAAATTTTTTTTTTAAAAAACGCAGTTGTCCTCAAAGGGGCATATGCCATCATCAACATGACTGATACTTTGGTGTGATTTTGATAACAAATAGCTTTCTAATCTGTCAGTTTTCTGGGAACAGGGCTTGGAGGTAGGACTCCTAAGGTTGTGTATAAACACTAAAAAGAAATCGTTGTCTAGACACGGAGGAAGCCTAGACACACACTCCCAAGTGGAAGAAGCCAGTCTGAAAAGCTTGCATGCTGCAGCATTCCAACCGTATGACACTCTAGAAAACATGGTCTCTTACAAACTCTGGAAAAGCTGCGGAGACAGTAAGATCAGTGATCGCTGGGGGTGGACGGCAGGTGCAGAGGAGGTTTAGGGTAGTGAAAACACTCTGTATGATACAGTGGTAGTGAATATATTTTGTTATCAATTGTTATCAAACTTGTAGACCACACGACGGTGACAGTGGGCCCTCATGTAAACCACAGACTGATGGATGACGTGTCAGTGCAGGTCCATTGGTTGTGACAAACGTGGGGCACGTTAAGGAGGGGAGTGACTGTGCCTGTGTGGGGACAGGGACCATCTGGGAACACTATGTTTTCTGCTCAATTTTGCTGTGAACCTACAATTGCTCTAGAATGATAGTATATTTAAAAATTCTAAAAAATTATAGTGTGATATCAATTTATATGATGAAAATAAAGCACAACATTTTCTGCGGCAATGTTACTTTATCATACATGATTCCAGTACAAGGCTTGAACGTGATTTGTTAAATTTAAGATTCATTTCTAAATCTAAGAAATTTATTGACAAATCCAAAATTGAAAATTACTTTTCAAAAAGCCACCTAAGGACTAAAATGACTCAGAAAAGATTACCTAATCTGGCATTTCTGGCAATAGAGCACAAATTGTGCTACTTCGTATTATAATATAAACAGTGTAATTAGCAATGTTGGTGAAATGAAGAGCAGAAAAAATAAAACTATAAGAAGTTACCAATTTTTTTTTTTTTTTTAATTTATTTTTTTATTGTGGAGAAGGGGCAGGGAAAGAAGGCGGGGGAAGAGGTGAGTGACAGGGTCGGGCCAATGGCATGGTACCACATTGGCTGTATCTAGGTAGAGGCAGTTTCAGGCCGGACCTTGCTGAGTCGTTG
>CAUYPK010117753.1:0-34147 GCA_963574355.1 Loris lydekkerianus
ATTTTTTTTTTTTAACCTGGTAATTTAACAAAAGCCTCACCATAAACAACCCCCTTTCGGTTTTAAAAATTCAACAAGTTTAGGGTGGTAATGGTGGGCTCATTTAGTCCCAGTTAGGGGGGGGGGGGGGGCGAGGCTGGGGCAGAAGACTCACTTGGATCAAGGAATTTGAGGTTGCCGTGAGCTAGGCTGCTGCTACAGCCCTCTGGTGTGGGACAACAGAGTGAAACTGTCTCAAAAAAACAAAGCAAACCAAAACAAAAAAACTTTAAGTATCTGTACATTGTACAGAACAGAGGTACATTTTCGCCATGTTTTAACCAAGATGCAATGGAATCTTGTGATTTTATTGGCTGGACTGCTGTCAAATACTGTGAAGCTGGGCATAGTCTAAAAACAGTCTCCTTCAAACTATTTTTAAGATAATTTTGAGACACTGAGCTGTTTTCTTACTGTTTTGGTAGCCACCCTTACGTAACCCCGCTGAAATTGGCAAATGGATTGATACCATAGTAATGAAGGATCCAAGTTTTATTTTATTTTGGTAACATTACGGGCTAAGTTCTTGATAAATACCATGTGTTTCCTGGTATTTACTATGCTGACAGCCTTGCCAATGTTTCTTTAGCCCATTTGGAAGCATTCCAGTTGTTCCATCTCAAAAGTTTGCTGATTTTGTCTATAACTTACTGATATGGGGACTATTACCACTGGTGATGAAATGTGTCATATATGCTATTTATTCTCATACAAATGATAATAACACCAAGTATATTTTTTATATTGTGTTTTATGCTGTATACCATAAGCATATTGCCCATTTATGTACACAGAGAAAACCTTTTAATTAAATTCAAAAGAATGATGAAGGTTACGATCGGCTTCTAAGAATAGGCAAATTGTTAGTTTTCTCATGCCTAGTACGTAAGCTCTGTTGGAGATATGAGTTGGACAGACTCCCTGCCCTTAAAATATTCGCAATGCAAAGGAGAGATGTGCCTTCGCAACAAATTATGATAAATAATAAACTCTAATCTGTTATGATAGAAGATTATGTGAATTCCTTGAGAATAAGAAGAAATCATTCATTATGATGGAATAGAGCACAATAGTTGAACCTTGGAAGATAAATAAGATTTAGTAAGTGAAGAAAGAGAGGAAAGACCTTCCAGGAAAAAAAGAACATTATGAGTAGAAGCTGTGAGGTTGAAAACATATTTTTGTGTTTTTGACCCTAAAGTGCAGTGGAAAACATGATGAGAAATAAGACTGAAAGTTACTTGAGGCATTCAAGCCGCTAGCAATTTGATTTTAATCATGTGGTGAGCGTAACATTTATAAACAAACCAAGGATTAAGAGATATTCTTTTTTAAATGATGAATTTGAAAAGTTTTTATGGATAAGTTCCTGACATTAATTCTTTAAATAAAAAGTGAGATGTTCCCCCTCCTGCTTTAAAATGAAGAGTGCCCTAATCTAACGGTGACTTCCTACAAAATCTTTGTATTTTGTAAAGTTGATAAAAGAGTTAGTCACCTTCTCTTCCATCCTGTAAGTAGGGCTCTGACACCGTCTAAAGTCTACTACTTACTGTGCCCTACCATTCTACTTGTTTAGAAACGAATTACAGAAATAGAAGAGATCCAAGATATTATTTAAGACAAAACCCATATTTTTCCCATGGTGACAAGTGTAATAAATAGCGTAAGTAGCTCAGGAGCACAGTTGCTCTGGTTCCTGAGTCCACTGCTTTCCCAGTCTACAGCATAGCAGAGGTAGGTACCCCAACACACAAGCCTCTCTTCCCTTCACATGTTTTTCTTTTTGGCATATTTTCACCTTTCTCTCTAATGCAGACTGTCTCAAACTCCATAGGCGTCCTGGTTACTTCTGAGTCTTGGAATTTGAAAAGCGCTCATACATATAACGGAATTGCTGACTCTTCTAGGATTGCCTCCATGAGAGTTATTGACTTGTCACTGCTAATCTAATCTGCTCCTTCAACATCAGCCACATCCTTCTATAAAAATGGAAATCATCAAAATTTCACTGAGATTTGAATTGGAGCACTTTATTCTTCATCCAGAGTGTATCTGCACCTTTCTAATTGTGAACCTTTCAAATAAATAGTATGCCTATATCTTCAAGATACTGACACTGTCACTCTAATTCTGGTAGTAGTTTAGAAAAAATCCATCTACCCCTTTACCTCAGTATTATCCTTGTCTCTGTACTATTGACAGGTTTTCATAAGACATGTAAGGAGATAGTTTGTTGAAATGTAGCATAAATTATTTGAGACTTCTTAAAAATGGCAGTAATCAGTACCAATTTTTATGCACTTCTAGATATCAACTAAATTTTGATTTTTATCATTGCAGGTATAATAAAAATTAAGAATAATAGCCAGGTACTACTTTTTCACTATTTTTGATGAAATTATGTACTTAATACATATCCAATTATCCAGCATAAAATTTTGTTTAATTATCCACTTGGCCAGGTCTGGTGGCTCACACCTGTAAGGGAGGCTAAGGAGGGTGGATTGCTTGAACTCAGGAGCTCTAGACAAGCCTGAGCAAGATCAAGACCCCATCTCTATTAAAAACAGAAAAATTAACCAGGTGTAGGGCAGGCACCTGCAGTCCAGCTACTCAAGACGCTGAAGCAAGAGGATCGTTTGAGCCCACAAGTTTGAGGTTGCTGTGAGCTATGATGCCATGACACTCTACCTAGGGCAACGGAAGTGAGACTCTGTCTCAAAAAAATAAGTATTCGCTCAAATGATTGGTAACTTGATTTCAAACATCTGAAAAATATATCTGAAAAATTAATATAAATTTTTCTAGCTAAACCAAAATACTGATTATTTGTAGACATTAAATAATTTTTGGTACAATAGTCTAACGATTTCAGTTATGAAGTTTTATGTTCTTGTAGTGCTTTTGAGAAGCAGTTGGATGAGTAAGTGGCACTGTTTATAAAATCTATAATATGAGGGGGGAAATAAAAGCTAACATACATACTATAAATTGAATACCTGGAAACAGCAACATCAATAGTTCTTGAGAAAGGGAACATTGCCAAGGGCGGGGTCAGGTGTAAAAACAATTCTGGAAATGTTAGATTCCACTGCCTCACCTCAATTCTAAGAAACATTAGGAACTTTATTATTGAATGTTATCTTTATAAAAAATCTTCCAACTCTTTATTTGTGCTAAATTTTCATTCATGTTAATGAAAATAGGTCGGTCAATCATAATACATCCAGATGTGACAGTATAAATTTGGAAACTTTTACACCTTTTAAAATGGTTTTTGGACCTTGCCTCGAGTGATTGCTTTCAATGACAGGTTTTCTTTTTTCTTTGGCAAGAAACTACATACAGAGAAATGTTTCAGTGTGTCAGTATTTTTTAATTGCAAAACACTAAGAACATAATGTCTGCGTGATATTTTAGTGAACAGTCGGAGCAGTTTGATCAGGCGATAATGCAATTAGGTACGTTTAGGCCTGGGTGGGCAACCATGTTGCAAGTATAGGGATGACTCAAAAGGTGACAGTTCAGGGAGATGTTACGAGTGAAGAATCTCATTGCTGTTCACCTATGTACCAATCCTTTGAGTAGATTTTAATTAAGACATAGAAGGCTTTATACATGTAAATTGCATCAGTGAAACAAAGCCAAAAGGGCACTAACATGTTGAGTAGCAAGGTTACAAATAAAGATCGAAAAAGACTGCAAAGTATTACTTATTTGTTTCTTTTTATTCTCTCATAGGTAAAAACTTAGCAAATTGATATTTACAGGGAATAAATATTAAGTCTTGAAATTTGATTCTCATGAGAGATGAGGATGAGAAAGATTTAGTTTAATACCAATTCCTATGAAAAAGACTAGGCAATTTTAGGCAATTGTAAGTTCAGTGTACCCCAGCAGTCTTACTACAAAAGCTATCGTCTTATTCTGCATTCAAAGAAAACACTGGTATCATTATTTATAGTTTGCAAAGAATTTTTTTTTAATCAGATTTCTTGAGGTACAATTTACATGCTGTAAAATGCCTTCCTTTTAGTGTAGTGTTCAGAGCGTTGACAAACTCAAAGAGTCATAACCAAGACGTTTCCTGACGTCTCTTTTAGGCCCCTCCTCCCCTTACACCAGCCCCTGGCAACCACTGACTATTTTCCGGCTCCACAGTTTTGCAAAGCATTTTTCACATAACTTTTAGAAATTGAATCCTCACAAGATCCCTGCAACTTTGTTAACATGTCTATTTTACAAGGGAAGAAACTAGGGTTCAGAATCCTGAGTCCTTTCCTCAACCCTCTCAGCTTGCCCCCTTGCTCCACCAGCCCCAGTCTTCTCTGCACGGTTCAGTCCCTCCCAGGTGGATTTATATTACCAGCGGCATTTAACTTTCATGGTAACATACTGGAGGGATTAGATTCGTATTTCTCATTCTTTTTTGCATTATTGTTCTTCTGAGGATCCTTTTTAGAGTTTTCTGGTCGCACCCCCCCCCCATTAAATTTTTTTTAATTTGCGTAAATTTCACGGTACAAGTACAGATTTGTTGCATGGATGTATTGTATAGTTGTTAAGTTTGGACCATCACCTGCGTCGTGTACATTGTACCCATTCAGTAGTTTCTCACGCCTCAACCCCTCCCTCCTTCCACCCTTCCAAGTCACCAATGACTGTTAGTCCACGTGTACGCATTATTTTCCTCCTCCTTATAAGTGAGTATTTACTTCCTGAGTTGTTTTGCTTAAGGTAATGTTTTCTACTTCCGTCCATATTACTGCGTGGATATTGTTTCACTCTTTATGGTTGAATAATCTTCCATGGTATGTTTATACGGTATGTTATGTATCCAGTCTATCCATCAACTTAGTTTGATTCTGTATCTTTGCTGTTGTGCATAGTGCTATGATAAACATCCAAGTACTGGTATCTTTTTGATTTAATGACTTCCTTTAGATACGCAGTAGTGGAACTACTGGTGGTATTTCTATGCTTAGTTCTTTGTACAACAAGGTGGTACTAATTTACGTTCCCACCAATAGCGTATAAACATTCCCTTTTATCTGCATCCCCGCCAACATCTGTTGCTTTTTGTCTCTTTCATAATAATTCTGACTGGTTTTAATTTGCATTTCTCTGATCATTAATTGCGTTGAGCATTTTTTCACATACCTTTTGGCCATTTGTATGTTGTCTTTTGAAATGTGTCTTCGTGACTTTTGCCCACCTTCAATGGCATTGTTGGGTTTTTGTTGTTATTGTTGTTGAGTTGTTTGGGTTCCTTGGGAATTCTGGATATCAGTCCCCCTCCCCTGTTGGATTCATAATATTCACATATTTTCTCTCATTTCACAGATTTCTATTCACACTGGTGATTATTTCTTTTGCTGTGCAGAAGCTTTTTAGTTTAAGTCTCATTTGTGTATTTTTAAAATTATGTCTGTTGTGCTTTTGAAGTATTAGGCATGAATTCTTTGCCTAGACCAATATGCAAAAGCGTTTTCCCTATTTTCTTCTAGGATTTTTATAGTTTCACATCTTACACTTAGTTTTTTGTCCTTCTTGTATTGATTCTTTTATTTATTTATTTATTTTATAGTTAATTGGAATTTATTGCATATTGTCAGAAAGCTAGAAGAGAGGATTTTGAATGTTCACAACACAAAGAAATGACAAATGTTTGAAGCAATGAGTGTGCTAATTACTCTGATTTGAGCATTGCTCAGTTGTATACCTGTAATGAAGCATCATTCTGTATCTCAATATATGTGCAATTATTACATCCCAACCAAAAATAAAAGGGGAAGAAAAAAACAAAAAAAAATCCCAACGCCCCCTGCCCAGTGATCCCAGGACTGGGGAGCTGGAGTGCATATCCAACCTCCCCTACCCCTATGCCATCTTTTAAATTTATTTTTTATGAAAGACTCTCACTCTGTCACCCTGGGTAGAGTGGAGTGGTGTCATCATAACTCACAGCAACCTCAGACTCCTGGGCTCAAGTAATCCTCCTGCCCCAGCCTCCTTAGCAGCTGGGACTACAGGCGCCTGCCACGCCCATCACCAAACCTAAAGAACAATGAAAGAGCACATAAAAACAGCAAGAACAGCAAAGCGCATCTGAACAAAATGAAGCCCCAAAATGCTAGCCCTCTGCCTTTCTTTCTTTTTTTTGTTTCTTTATTTATTATTATTTTTTTTTTATTATAGATAAAAAACATGCACCATAGATGTGGCCTGACCCATTGCCCTCCCTCCACCCAAGCCTCCCCCCTCCCTTCCGCTTCCTTGGTCCTTTCCCCATAGTCTTATGTTATAGTTGGGTTATAGCCTTCATGTGAAAGCTATAGTTTAGCTTCATAGAAGGGCTGAGTACATTGGATACTTTTTCTTCCACTCGTGGGATACTTTGCTAAGAAGAATATGTTCCAGCTCCATCCATGTAAACATGAAAGAGGCAAAGTCTCCATCTTTTTAAGGCTGCATAGTATTCCATGGTAAACATGTACCACAATTTGCTAGTCTATTCGTGGGTCGATGTGCACTTGGGCTTCTTCCATGACTTAGCAATTATGAATTGGGCTGCAATAAACATTCTGGTACAGATGTCTTTGTTATATAGTGACTTTTGGTCTTCTGGGTATAAACCTAGTAGAGGAATTATAGGATCAAATGGCAGGTCTATTTTTAGGTCTCTAAGCATTCTCCAAACATCCTTCCAGAAGGGACGTATTAGTGGGCATTCCCACCAGCAGTGTAGAAGTGTGCCCTTTCCTCCACATCCACGCCAACATTTCACTTTATCATCCTTGGTAGAGTACTGTGGCCTCACAGCAACCTCTAACTCCTGGGCTTAGGTGATTCTCTTGCCTCAGCTACTCGCGAGCTGTAGCTGGGACTACAGGTGCCTGCCACAACGCCCAGTTAAGGAGTGAATAATATTCTATTGTATGCATGTACCACATTTAGTCATTCATTCATGTGTTGATGGACATTTGAGTCCCTTCTACCTCTTGTTTATTGTGAATAATGGTCTAATGGATGAGGGCATGAAAATATCTCTGTAATATTGTTAATTTCTTTGGATATATAACCAGGAGTACAGTTACTGTACCATATGATAATTCTATTTAAGTTTTTGAGGAACCTGTATGTTGTTTGCCATAGCAGCTGCACCATTTTACATTCCCACTAACAGTATACAAGGGTTCCCATTTCTCCACACATTCACCAACGCTTATTTTCTATGGTTTTGTTGTTTTGTTTTGTTTTTTGAGACAGTCTTACTCTGTCACCCTGGATAGACTGCCCTGGTGTCATAGCTCACAGCAACCTCATACTCTTGGGCTCAAGCAATCCTCTTGCCTTAGCCTCCTGAGTAGCTGGGACTACAAGCCCCTGCTACAACACTGGGCTAATTTTAGAGACGAGGTCTTGCTCTTGCTCAGGCTGGTCTTGAACTCATGAGCTCAGGTGATCTGCCTACCTCAGCCTCCCAGAGTGTTAGGATTATAGAACTGAGCCACTGCACCTGGCCTATGGGTTTTGTTTTTGTTCTTTTTTTGTGATCGTCCTCATTTGCTGAGAAATATATAGCAACTCTACATTAATTCAAACATTTGGTTACCTGGAATACATACAGCCTCCAAAGAAAAATAAGTAGCTTCTTGGGCATAGAAGGAAAGCACAATGAGAATCAATATCCGTAAATATCCACCCAAGGAAAACCACATCCACAACTCAGAGTGAAACAATACAACATTTTTGCAATTATCTGATCACTTAAATGATAAGGATTTACAGCTGTTTTTACTCAGCTATTTGTTTAAATTATAGCACTGTATGTTTGAATATTGCAAATGCTGTTATATACTACATTATAAGAGATTTAAAGATATTAAGATGACTTTTTCAACTATTCTTGAAATTGTATAGAAATAAACATATCAGAATGAATGGTGTATTCACTAATACTCAAGAAATTTCTAAGGAATTTTGTTATCAATATCAGTAGAATCTATTCATTTATAATAACTCTTGTGCTTTAAAACTTGCAAAGTATGCTAGTATTTATTTTATTTGTCTTTATGACTTAAAAAAAAATTTTTTTTTTTTTTGAGACAGAGTCTCACTATGTCACCCTCCATGGCATCACAGCTCACAGCAACCTCAAACTCTTGGGCTTAAGCAATTCTCTTGCCTCAGCCTCCCAAGTAGCTGGGAATACAGGCACCTGCCACAACACCCAGCTATTTTTTATTTGTAGTTATCATTGTTGTTTGGCAGGCCTGTGCTGGGTTCGAACCTGCCAGCTCTGATGTATATGGCTGGCACTCTAGCTGCTAAGCTACAGGTGCTGAGCTGACTTAAGTATTATTTTTGTAAAAATGGGGTACAAACCATGTGTCCAAAGACACATACTTCATAAGTGGTTAGCTGAAATTCAAAGTTAGGTGAATTTGTCTCCAAATCACTACCACTTTTCACTTCTCTATTGGAGAACGTAGTTCTATTTGAATTGTTGCAGATCTCAAAATTATTTTTCACATCTTTTTAGGGTCATTAAACACACAGAACACATTTTTTTCAAATAAGAGTTCAATGAATTACATTCTGGACTTGGGCCCTGTATGAGAGATCAAAACAAACATGCTGCACCAATACAGCTCCCAGCTGTGAAGGTTCAATGTGCAAACAAGGCATTGTCACACGGGCAGATGGTGGGAGTCAAGAGGCCAGATCCACACCAGAGACCAGACTTAACAAAAGGAGAGGGTTGTGAAAGGGGCCACTGCCAGGCTCTCCACCCTCTTCCTGCCTGCTACACTGAGGATCTCATTAGATGAGCAGAGGTGCCCTCCATGTCTGCCCAAACCACTGAGGGTTTGTGCAGTTTTGGAAAAAGCAGCAACCCCAGGTTCTGCTAGTAGTCTGCACCACCTCACTTGAGAGAGAGAGAGAGAGTGTGTGTGTGTGTGTGTGTGTGTGTGTGTGTGTGTGTGTTTTAATGCCAGCTTGGGCCCCTTTCTCTCATAAGAGAAGGAATTTCTAATTCAAATAATGAATTTTTAAGACCGGGTGTGGTGGCTCACACCTCTAATCCTAGCACTCTGGCACTCTGGGAGTCTGAGGCAGGTGGATTGCTCTAAACTCACGGGTTCGAGAACAGCCTGAGCAAGAGGAAGAACCTATCTCTAAAAATAGCCAGAGTTGGGCGGCACCTATGGCTCAAAGGAGTAAGGCACCGGCCCCATATGCCAGAGGTGTTGGGTTCAAACCCAGCCCCAGCCAAAAACTGCAAAAATAAATAAATAAATAAAAAATAAAAATAGCCGGAGTTGTGGCGGGCGCCTGCAGTCCCAGCTACTTGGGAGGCTGAGGCAAGAGAATCCCTTGAGCCTAAGAGTTGGAGGTTGCTATGAGCTATGAGGCCATGTCACTGTACCGAAGGTGACAAAGTATCTCTCCCCCCCAAAAAAAGTAGTGAGTTTTTGATAATTAATTCTGATTTATCCATAACAGTTTTTATTTTCCTTAAGACATTTAAGTGCTTAACTATAAGAGTTCTGAAATAAGATATCCGTGTGAATTAGAAACTCTTATACCTGGCTCATAGTAGGTATAGGCATATGCACATATAATATATATATACACATATAAAACTGACAATTGAATGAATTCTTATGATCAGATATTTATATATGATTGGCAAATTTAACAAATCAATCTAATATATATAACATTAAAACTATAGGAAAACTGCTGAAATAAACATGGGAATACCTATATCTTTTCCATCTACTGAGTTCCTATACTTTGGATATATACCTAGCAATGGGATTGCTGGGTCATATGATAATTCCATTTTTAGAAACTCCATATTGTTCTCCATAGTGGGTACTATTAGAATTAAAAAAAAAAAATACTATAGGAAAACCTGATAATGCAGAAGAAACATACTTTGGAAATTTACAGAAAGCACAGTGGTTGAAAGCATGGGCTTTGGAATTAGAAAGACTTGGGTTTGGATTTGTGTTTTACTACTTGTCAGCTGTGGGTCTTTCTATTTTCAAAGGTATTTGAGCACAGTGCTGAACCTCTCAAAGATTCCTTATCTGTAAAAGGAGAATAATGCCTACCTTTTAGGACTTCTGTGAGAATTAAATATAAAGCACTGACCAGCTTAGCACACTTCTTGGCACAAATAATGGGCCAATATGTTATAGCTAGTATTAGTGCAGAGCCTTGGGATCATTGCTCTTGGCATTGATTCATAGAGAATAATCCTATTAATGTTAGAAATGTAGGTGATTAAGTTGAATCTGCACTGACATTCTGTTATAACCTGGAATTACATCCTTGAGTAATCCTTGGGATCAGTTGGTTTATTTAACACTTGTCTCTAGGGTACAAAAAAATGTTAGTCATTTGAGCTTTCTAAATTTAGTATTTTAAACCAATAAAAACTTACTACTTGTTCAAAAGAGATCCCAATAAGATTTTCTATTGCTTGTTAGAACTATTGACCAGTTATTTTTATTTTCACCAATCTGATCATTCTCACTTTTAGATGGAGAGCAATATCAAAACTCTTGGTTGCAAGTCATAGAAATCCAAGTGAAATTACCTTAAGCAAAAGGGCACATACTGGCTTTAGTCATTGGGATCTTTATGTGTGGAGGTAGCATTAGAAGGAACTTTGTGTTTGCCAGAGCTCTGGTTCCCTCTGGGTGTGGACACCATTCAGCTTCTTCCATGAAGTCTGACGTGAGGGCCTTGGGCAACTTCAGGCTTGTGCCATTCTTTCAGCTTGAGGACACAAAGAAAAAGAGCTCCTTTCATTCTTAGCAGCTAGAAATCGTAGAGAAACATTTTAAAAGAGATGCTTATTAGTTCAGAGTGGATGGGACACTGTGGTCATCTCACTAGAACCACATGGCTAAGGGAGGGGTGATTCCTCAAAGGAAAATCAAGATTGGATTCCCGATGAAGAGGAATGGTAGAGTAGGCTAGTTAAAAACAATCAATGCCCATAGCAGATAGCTTGGGTTAGATTTCCTGAAAACAAAGATCTCATCATGGCCATCATGACATCTATTAAAATATACAACTATTTCATGAATCACATAAAAATGTTTCAAAGGGGCCTTGGGGTGTGCCGTTCTTGACTCATGCTTATTCTCCATGCTAACTAAGCTCCACATGTGGTGAACATCTGTCAGAAAAAAAGTTATACTCATATGTTCTGCATCCTAAGTAACATAGCATAGTATACACACAATTATGTGAAAAAAGGGAAAATTATCTTTCCATATTGAAAGATCACCAGGCTGAGGCTGAGCAGGTGGTTCATACCTGTAATCTTAGCACTCCGGCAGGCCGAGACAGGAAGATCCCTTACGCTCAGGAGTTCAAGACCAGCCTGAGTAAAAGTAAGATGCCATCTTTACTAAAAATAGAAAAATATAGCTGCGTGTGCTGGTGGGTGCCTGTAGTTCCAGCTACTGGGAAGACTGAGGCAGGAGGATCACTTGAACCCAAGGGCTAGAGGCTGCAGTGAGCTGTGATGAGCAACTGGAAATCAAGATGGGATGACAGAGCAAGACTCTGTCTCAAAAGGAAAGAAAAAGAATCGCCAGGTGGCTGTTAATAAATAATAATCATGTACAATTATATTAAAAAGTAACAAAGGAAAAATTCTCTCCACATTAATAAAGCAAGTCAGGCAATTAATAAATAATAATCTAAGAGTTATTCACAAAATCTTACCAATTTCAAAGTAAGAACAGGAGAGTTAACATTCTAGAGCCATTTCCATAATACTAAAAAATAAGATAAAAGGGAAGGCATTAGTATTGCATTATCAAATACCCATTGCTGGTTGAGTCAACTTAGAATTTGATTCTAAGTGAAATAGAATCAGATTTGCAAGGAAAAATAAGTTATTACGAATATAAAAAAATACAAAAAGGAAAATCCTAACCCCTTTGTTTAGTCCCATCGCTTTTAAACTTCTGGTTTCACTGTTTAGCATTTTGGCATCTGAGTGTGCAGAATACTGATGTCTCTCAAATTAGAAGATTCTTGCTGAGACCTCACTGTGCTCTGCTAACATGATCTCATCTTTCAGCTCGGTCATGTTCCAAATCCAGGAGTGAGGGAGAGTGTATGATCAGGGAGGAAAAAAGGAAAATATTTACATAAGCTTCATAATACAACTTTTTTTAAAACGAAAAAGAAGGCCCAGAGCAATGGCGCATGCCTGTAATACCAGCACTTTGGGAGGTCGAAGTGGGAAGATCGCTTGAGACTAAGAGTTCAAAACCAGTCTGAGCAATATAGCCACATCTCATCTCTACCCCCAGCTCTCAAACAAAACTAGCTGGGCATGGTGGCACCGCCTATAGTTCCGGCTTCTTGGGAGGTTGAGGCGGGAGGATCACTTGAGCCCAGGAATTTGAGGTTGCAGGGTTTTAGTAAGCTATGATGATGGCCCTGCACTCTAGCCCAGGTGACAGAGTGAGACCCTTCTCAAAAAGAAAGAAAGGAAGGGAGAGAGGGAGGGAAACACACATACACCCACACAGTGGAAGTTACAATCCAGATACGGCACAGTCACAGAATATGGGGAAGAAGTTACAAAAAAGCAAAGTCACCTTTTGCAATGCAAACGAAAAATAAGGAGATGAGCTATCTTAAGATAGCTTCCTGGCTGGGCTCAGGTGGGCTCACTCCTGTAATCCTAGCACTCTGGGAGACAGAGATGGGCAGGTCACTTGAGCTCAGGAGTTGGAGACCAGCTTAAGCAAGAAGGAGACACCATATCTAAAAGACAGCCGGGTATTGTGGCAGGTGCCTATAATCCCAGCTACTCAGGAGGCTGAGGCAAGAGGATGGCTTGAGGCAAGAGTTGGAGGTTGCTGTGAGCTGTGATGTGAGCTATGCTGTGAGCTATGATGTCTACCAAGGGTGACAAAGTGAGATTCTGTCACCCCCATAAAAAAGCTATCTTCCCAAGAATGACATAACACAAATTTAAAATCTTATTGCTTATAATACTAGGGTGTCTTCCTAAATCACCAGTATATTGCATAATCTGGAAGGCATCAAATTCAAATATTAACTAATCAATTAATATATAATAGACTGTCATTGCCATAAATGAAACATAACAATGATGCAAACTTTTGCAACTAGTGAGTTAAACATCTTCTGGTATATTTTTAGAGTCCTTTTGAAGGAGAATGGACTTTGTATGCCTGCTGTACATGATAAGTACAATCACTTTACAAGGAGATAATTTTTCTCTAATATTCTCAAAATATTTACTAAGTTCTATCATAAGAACTTCAGATCTGGGCGGTGCCTGTGGTTCAAGGAGTAGGGTGCCAGCCCCATATGTCAGAGGTGGTGGGTTCAAACCTGGCCCCGGCCAAAAAAAAAGAAAAACTTCAGATCTTACCCATACCATCCCAATTTAACTAAATAAAGTATAAAGGGTCTGTATGGTGGTTCACACCTATAATCATAGAACTTCGAGAGACCAAAGCACAAGGAATGCTTCAAGCTAGGAGTTCAAGACCAGCCTGTGCAAGATTGAGACCCTTATTTCTCCCCCCCAAATAGAAAGAAAGCCAGTATGTGCCTGTAGTCCCAGCTATTTAGGAGACTGAGGCAGGAAGGAGGATCGCTTGAGCCCAAGAGTTGGAGGTTTCAGTGAGCTGTGATGTCCCCGCTGCACTCCATCCCTGGCTAAAGATTAAGACCCTCTCTCAAAAAATAATAATAATAATACAAATAAATTAAAAATAAAGTCTGAATGTAGCAGCCCATTTATAGGGTGTCTTTTATGGATGATATCTATGCAACCAAAGATAGAAGGCAGACCAGGAAATTTAGTCAGTCAATATAAACAAGACAGATATTTATTTTATTCTGGATAATTGAATGTCAGATCTGTGTTTTAACAATCAAGTTTTTTCCTAAACATTCTAATTTCCTTGTAAACACATGCTTTCATTTTTATTGTCTAGATTTCGATTAAGATTCAACATGTGGGTGGCGCTTGTGGCTCAAAGGAGTAGTGCGCCGGCCCCATATGCCAGAGGTGGTGGGTTCAAGCCCAGGCCTGGCCAAAAACTGCAAAAAAAAAAAAAGATTTAATATGTTGCAGCCTTCGCCTTTCACTTCCAATTTCTTGCCTTCCTCCCCCCCCCCCCCCCACTTTCCTAGCATAGCCATTGTATACAAGGCATTCAGAACATGTTTTTTAAATGAATGACTAAAAGTCCTGAAAAGTTACAAAAATGAAGAGATGCTCTTTTTACTCAGCATTTACACCATTGCCAGCCCCCATTTTGCCTTAAGGATGTAGAGAAACCACTTTTTTATTCTTTCACTGGAACATGTAGGAAATGCTCATGCTTTAAGCAGAGAACTACACTTTTCTGTCACCTTCCATGTAAACCCAATGTAGCTCCTCACCCTTCTAAATTTACAACAGTGAGTCTCCAGCTGGAGGTTTCTTTGCGTGGGTTCCTTTGACTCAGATCAGGAAATGCAAGGGTCATGAAGGCAGGAGAACCCTGCCCCACTCAGCATCCTGTAGGCCCATTGCAGGTGGTACCGAGAAGTTACAGCATTAGTGATAGTGTCCAGATGGGCTGTGTCCCAGAGCCAGTGGGGTCCCCTCTGTTGGCCCCTCTCACTATTTCCTCCTGGTGACATTTCTTGAAGAAATGATTTTAAAGTCAGGGATCTAGGCTCAGTGTCCATAGCTCAGCAGTTAGGGCATTGGCCATATGAACCAGAGATGGCGGGTTTCAAACAAACAAACAAAACAAACAAAAAATAGCCAAGCATTGTGGCAGGTGCCTATAGTCCCAGCTACAAGGGAGGCTGAGGCAACAGAATCTCTTGAGCCCAAGAGTTTGAGGTTGCTGTGAGCTGTGATGCCACGGCACTCTACCAAGGGTGACATCATGAAACTCTGTCTCAAAAAAAAAAAAAATAGGGCTCTTATTTCAGATCCCTTAATGTTTGTAAGTTGTTAATTAACCTCCTTTTCTAGGCATTCTTTTCAATCCTTAAATGTCTGTTAGGCTAGCTCTCTATAAAACCTGGTAAACATAGTTAAAATCTATTCAAGTACTGGGCTTTGTTTTATAAACTTACCTATATACAACTTACAGTACATAAATATATATATATATATATATATATTTTTTTTTTTTTTTTGAGAAAGAGTCTTACTATGTTGCCCTCAGTAGAGTGCCAGGGCATCACAGCTTACAGCAACCTCCAACTCTTGGGCTTAAGTGATTCTCTTGCCTCAGCCTCCCAAGTAGCTGGGACTACAGGTGCCCAACACAATGCTGGGCTATTTTTTGTTGCTGTTGTCATTGTTGCATTGTTGTTCAGCAGGCCTGGGACAGGTTTGAACCCGCCAGCCTAGATGTATGTGGCCAGCGCCCTAACCATTGAGTTACAGGTGCTGAGCCAAGTTTTATTTTTTTTGAAACAGAGTCTCACTTTGTCACCATCAGTAGAGAGTGCCTTGCCATCATAGCTCACAGCAACCTCAAACTCTTAGGCTCAAAACAGTTATCTTGCCTCAGCCTCCCAAGTAGCCAGAACTACATGTGCCTGCCACAAGGTCTGGCTATTTTTAGAGACAAGGTTTTGCTCTTGATCAGGCTGTCTCCTTCAATCCACCTGCCTTGGCCTTCGGAGTTCTAGAATTACAGGCATGAGCCACCTTGCCCCACCTAACTTACAGTATAATTTTGTTGTTGTTTCTGTTGACAGAGTCTCACTATGTCACCCTTGGTAGAGTGCTATGGTGTCACAGCTCACACAACCTCAAACTCTTAGGCTTAAGTGATTCTCTTGACTCAACCTCCCAAGTAGCTGGGACTACAGGTGCCTGCCACAACATCCAGCTATTTTTTGTTGTAGTTGTCATTGTTGTTTAGCTGGCTCACGTTGGGTTTGAACCTGCCACCCTCGGTGTATGTGACTAGCTCTATAACCACTGTGCTGCAGGCACCAAGCCTACAGTATAATTTTAACAATAAAACAAAATAATGATCTGAAGATTGGACTCACGAAAGTCAAAATAACTAATTAAAAAATAAACTTTTAGTTAAAAAAAAAATGGTATTTTCTATTTGACCTTTATGTTTACTGAAGTATTTTCCTATTTGGGCATTGCATGAGAACCTTTAATTATATTTAGTGTGAGAATTGTTACCTTAAGAATCGTAGCTGATTGGGCAGTGCCTTTGGCTCAGTGAGTAGAGCACCGGCCCCATATACTGAGGATAGTGGTAGGTTCAAACCCGGCCCTGGCCAAACTGCAACAAAAAAATAGCCTGGCGTTGTGGCGGGCATCTATACTCCCAGCTACTTAGGAGGCTGAGGCAAGAGAATTGCCTAAGCCCAAGAGCTGGAGGTTGCTGTGAGCTGTGACATCATAGTACTCTACTGAGGGCGACAAAGTTGAGACTCTGTCTCTAAAAAATAAATAAAGAAAGAATTGTAGCTTATTTGCAATAGATCTTTCTTATATGTGTATATTCATCTAGGACACAAGACATGTTTTTCTGTTCAGGCAACTACCACGTACCCAATTATTTAGGATCAAAACACATTAAATAGCCCCCCAGACAATGAGATCTGTGAAACTGGAATGAAACTTTGAAAAAAATAAGAAGAACAAAGATAATTATAATAGATTAGCTATAGTAAGCAGTCCGTGTTTTCTTATGCACACTTTTATTTTTAAAATTACTCTGATTGCTAAAAAACTTATGTTCCAACTGCAGGCACAAAATATCAACTGAGATAAAAAAAAAAAGTAAACACTTTTCATTTATTTATGTTACTACATCCAAAATACAGAGAAAATACAACATCCACGTACAGAATTTTTTCAGAAGAGAGAAATGTGCCTGATGTTTACATTAAAATCAATGTAACTAATCTTTCACAGGGTTTCAAGGCTTCTTTTGTCCAAGAGAAAGAAGAATCCTCTGATTTTAACACTTAGTTTGTTAATCATTGTTGCACTGCATTAAAAAAATGCAATATATTTTGTGACTCTATGTTTACTTACAATATGATAGAATCCTGCACCAGTATAAATCACAGAACATAAATATGGTTGACCAACATAGGAAAGATTACGTACTCTGTCTACGTTAATAAAACCTTTCAAAGGGATTGCAACCCATTCTGTCAAAGCCTCAGAAGTCCCTGCTTTGGCAGTTAAAAGAAAACATGAAACATTTTTTTTTCCTTTGTGGATAATTAAACACAAGCCACAAATGTACAGATGTACTCCATATTTTCATCACTTTGAGGACTACAGCTGTGTACACGAGACTTAATATTTGGAAAAAAAAAAAAAACATTTGAACTACATTTGAGGCATATTACTGACTTTTTTCCTAAATTAATGTTTTTTGGTAATTTTGCCAAGCTTAGCCCCCACTTCTTTCTTTGTATTTAAAGTGATCAAATTTAGTTATCTTCTTTCTTCTCACACGGAAACCAAGCTTATTTTCAAATACCCAGTGCACATTATTAAGGTGTGTAAGGGGGGTGGAGGGGTGTGCTCTGCCCTGGGGTGGACATTGTCCCTCACTGAATTTTCTCTTCATTCATAAACCACAGTCACAAGGAAATTCTTCCTGCTGGTCAGTAAGACAAAAAAGATACCATTCTTCCTTTTATTTGGGGTTAGAATCAGACTCAATATTATTACTAATCACTTTCTAGCCCTAAAAATCCATAGAGAAGTGACCCAATATGAGGATTCTTAGAATTCATCTAGTAATTCAATAATGAGTTGCAATAAATGTTCTTTATTTCATTTTTTTTTTTTTTTTTTTATATTTAGAGTCTCACTTTGTTGTCCTCAGTAGAGTGCTGTGGCATCACAGCTCACAGCAACCTCCAACTTCTGAGCTTAGGCGATACTCTTGCCTCAGCCTCCTGAGTATCTGGGACTACAGGCACCCGCCACAATGCCGGGCTATTTTTTTTGTTGCAGTTTGGCCAGGGCCGGGTTCGAACCTGCCACCTGCCACCCTTGGCATATGGGACCAGTGTCCTACTCATTGAGCCACAGGCACTGCCCTATGTTCTTTATTTTATCCAATGAGACCCTGTCACAGGCCAAGGGCAGCTGCCCTGTCACAGGCCAAGGGCAGATGCTAAGGAAGCCATCATGAACCAGATAGCTGCCCTCATGAGGATTAAAATCTGGTAGGAGAGAAACATTAATCAAATAACCCCACTAAAAATATATATGCATAACTATAACTCTCATAAGAACCAGGCAGTGCCATAAACAGTGCCATAAAGCTGAAAATAGGAGGATTCTATGTAGCAGGGAGGGAAGGGGTTCAATATAGCTTCCCTCATAAAGGTGGGAGCTTATTCCCAGGCAAGAAGGCTCACCCAGCAGAAGAGACTGAACGAATGTCGGTGCAGCTGGATCTCAGCCAGCAAAGGGCAAAGGGAGGAGGGGAGGGGCTGAAGCCAGAAATAGAAGGCAGTAGTTAGATCAAACAAAGCTTTATGGTTTTTTATCCAAGGAGCAATAGGGAGACAGGAGGGTAAGAAGTGTGCTTGCATTTTGAAGCCCTCCCTTGATAGCAGAGTTCTGGAGAGGTTGGGGGCAGGGGATCTGGCTGGGTGTGGGCTCTGCTGCAGGAGCTCAGGAGAGTCACAGTGGGCTGGTGCTGGGCCAAGGACGTCAGTGATGGAGTCCAGAGGAGGTGAACAGGGACAGGCCAGTGAAGTGACCATCACCTTGGAGAATACAAAGACTTCAGAAGAGCCCTTAACAAAACACTGTAAATCCTTGCAAAAGAGTTCCTCATAATATTGTAGAGGTGTCTGTGTGTGTCCCCCATGCTGCTTTCACTTTTCTTCTCATTTTGGAGGAGGGTGTGTCAGCTGAATTTCATCAGAGCTTCACCAGGGGCGAGGCAAGGAGTGTGATAAGTGAGTTTTCAGGTGAGGGCAGAGTGGAAAGGAATCTTCCAGGCTGCTTGGTTCCTCCCATGCAAAGCCATAGAGCAGGGCAGCACCTATGGCTCAAAGGAGTAGGGCACCGGCCCCATATGCCGGAGGTGGAGGGTTCAAACCCAACCCTGGCCAAAAACTGCGCAAAAAATAAAAAAGGCCGTAGAGCAGGGATGGCCCCTTGCCCACTCAGCCCTCACCACTTACCTCCCCAGCTTCAGCTTCAGGCTTTCATCCCCTCACACTCCTATCAGCCACTGCATTATAACCTGGTCTGGGGGAAGTGTCTGATAAACAAATTCTCACTAAGATATAAAGAAAGGAGTTATGAATGACTTCTCCCAAAGAATAATTATGTTTTAATATCTAAAGGAATGGCTCTCTAATTATGGAAGGCCAGGAAAGTCTTTTCCTTTACAGAAGGAAAAAGTATTTGAGGAGGCAAAATGGCATTGTTCCACGTGGAAATCACACTATCTCCCCTGTTAGGCATGCTCTTGCTATAACTGGATACATAGGCAATAGAGGTGGAAAGTTAAAAAAAAAAAAAAAAAAAAAAAGGAAAATGATTGTCTAGTTTCTGACGGATGGACTAAAATAGTCCGTGTCACCGTGTCTCCATGCTGTCTTTCAAAGAGAGTACGCCAGATTCTGTGGTTTGAACCCAAGCTGTGGGCTGAATAGGCTGAGCTCACATCTTCCTGCCTGATGCCTCCTCTGAGCTCCAGACTCCTCCACGCAGCTACTGACCGACTTCTCTGCTCGAGCTTCTCGTGAGGAATGAGCATTTCAAACTGGAGGAGTCCCCGTCAGAACTCCTACCCCGCAGTCCCCACCAAGAAACCAAATGCCAATACACAAACATCCACCCACCTGTGGCCGGGGGTCGTGTTGGACAACTCCCTTTCTGTAAACCCCCACCCGCCTAGGGCCGGGTGTCATGCTGGACACCTCCCTTTCTGTATTCATTTCCTGTGGCGGCCGTAACAAATGACCACAAATTGGTGGCTTTAAACTACAGAAATTTCTTTCTCACAGTTCTGGAGGCCAGGAGTCTAAAAACAAGGTGTGGGCAGGGCGCCTCTCCCTCTGGAGGTTCTGGGAGAGGATCTGATGGCCCCAGGATTCCTGGTGGCTGCATCAGCCAATTTCTGCCTTGTCTTGACATGGCCTTCTCCATGTTTGTCTAGGTCTCTCCTCTGTGTGGCTGTTACAAGGACAATTGCCATGGAATTTAGGGCCTACTTGGGTAATCCATGAAGATGGAATTGTGAGAATCTTAATTACATCTACAAAATCCCCTTTCCAAATAAGATTACATCCACAGGCTCCAGGGATTAAGACATGGATGTATCTTTTGGAGGGCCACCATTCAGCCAGCTACACTCACTACTACTCCTTACAACTAGTTCATCCATAAGCTGTGGGGGCTTTCCTTCAAATTGTATATCATCCATCAAGTCCAGCCATCTTCATTGCTAGGAAGAGGCTAAGCCTCCTTTCTTCCCCACTATGACCCAAGCCCTGGTTCATTCCCTCAGCCTGTTCTCCAGCCTCTCATTCTGGCAATGTTCTAGCCACATGGGTCTCCCACCAGTTTCTTAGAGAGGCTGTCCCTGGCTGCTCTGAGTAAAAGGGTGTTCTCTGCTATGCTCCAGCACAGCCCCTATCCATGCCTTCCCCAGACTTCTCAGTTTGTAATTCACCAGTTTCTCATCCATCTTCCCACACTGCGCTGAGCCCCACTGAGTGGAGGAGCCAGACCACTTTTGTTCAGCGCTGTATTTTCCATGCCTCCCTGAGAGCACAGCATGTGGTAGTTGTCCAAGAAACAGTTGAATTCATGACTTGATTGAGTTAATTAATGATGACTCCGGTTGGTAAGAGAATTAACAATAAATCTTGCCTGGCACTCAGGGTGCCTGGCCTCCCGCCCTATCTAACACCTGTCCTGCCTGGCTGGCCACTTCTTCATGTGAAGCTGAGGTGCCTGCACGTGTGGTTTCCCCGTCTTTCTCCTCTTTGATTATTTGTGCATTTCCTCTTATCCTTCTTTTACTACATCTTACTGTTTTTCAGCAGCCAGTTTGAATCCCTCCTCCTCTATGAAGCCATGGGTCCCTATCTTTACCTACCTTATTTTCTCCCACTTCTCTGCTCTCTCTGAAGCTGCTACATACTGCAAATTCGCTAAGTGACTCTCACTTCCCCCTCCAACTGGACTCCAAGGCCTAAAAGTAACTCTCTGTTTCACACTTCTTTGAACTGACCAGCACAGGGACTGAGGCAATGACAGGCCCTGGAAATCTGCCACTGGCTATTTTGAAATCTCAGGGCTTCCCACCACTAGCCATGTGACCTCAGGCACCTCTCAGGTTTATTTTCTACAAGTACAAAATAAATGGGTATTAGACCATATCATTTTAAGGCTTCTCTAGCTCTCAAAATTAATGACCAATCAATTTCAACAAATCCACTTCAGAAATGGGTGTAAAGATTAAGTTAATAGTTATGTAAGGAATTTAGGAAAGTGTTACTTAGAAAGAACTCAATAAAATACTTGCCAATTCTTCATTGTTCCTCCCCTTCCCTCCCACCCCCAAACCTTCTGAAGAATATGAATAAAGCAGCCCAGTGTCACCAGCTAGTGATGACAATGCCCCCGGCCTCCAGCTTGAAGCATCCATGCTTTCCCCAGTCTCTGTGCATATAGTAATCACCATGTCTGCAAGGATCTATGTCTCTAAACCTCTGCCATAATCATTATCTCACTTTATCTTCATCCCAACTCCATGAACTAGGAATTATTATTCTCATTTACACTTGAGGAAAGTGAGGCTCAGAGGGGTTAAGTCACTTACTGAAAGTCACACAACCAGTAAGTAGCTAATGTAGGACCACACATAAGAATGCAGCCTATGAAGCCTAAATTCTTTCTCGTATGCCACAGGGCACTACAGCAAAGGATAATCAATGAAGTGAACTCTGTTAAATCACATTTCTGCCAATAGAAAGTTATGCTATAAAGAACACCAATCAGTTGTTTATGGTAAACTTAGAAAACCTAACTGCAGTATTTTATGAGTTCAAGTGATCGTCTGTACACGTAGGTGATTTTCTGCTGTTCCACCTCGGTGTTCTTCCAGATCCATCCAGGGCTCAGTCGCCTGTGCAGTTTTCTTTAAGGCTCATGTGAGTTGCAGGCCCTAGTTCTTCACAGCAAACACCCCCCACAAGCATTCAAACATCAAAGAGGCAGACATTTCCAGGTACCTACTGTCACATGACAAGGTGTCCTGCTCACCTTGTCCTCACTGGAACTGTCCCCTGACACAGACCATTTTCTCCCTAAACGTGTTACGAAGTTTGAGAAGATCCAAAAAGAGAAATATTTCAGCATTCATCCCAAATCAGAAGCTTGGGAAGATTTTATGGCTTGTTTTTTCGTTTGTTTTTTTTTAAGCTAAAAAGGATTTGTATTTTCAGACATATTTTATCAGGGCAAGTTTAAAATCAAAACCAAATTTCCAGGAAGGTTATCTTCCCCTCTTTGCATGGAATCGTGGACAGCCCTGTGCTGGCAAGTGGGAGAGGCAGACTCCAGTTCCAGCTCTGCTGTATGTAGATTGCCTTGGGCAAGTTCTGGAAGAACTGTCAGTCTGTTTCTCTGTTTTAAAAAGTAAACAGATTAAAAACACCTGTCTTCCCTACTTCCTGGAGGCATCATGAGATACCGTTCTTGAAAACAATTTGTCTACTATAAAATAGTCTTCAAGCATAAGAGATTAGAAATACTGCTCCCAAAGGGTGAAACTAAGAGGACCGCCTCGTTGGTGAAGTTTATGTGCATATTCTGCCACCTAGCGGCCGTAGGAAAAATACTGTTTATAATAACATTTGTGCTTCTGGTATTAAGGTAGCGAGAAAGAAAATTAATGAAATGAATCTTGTTAATCTTTTTGGAAACTTGGAACCAGTTCCTCAATTTATTCAATTTTTCTCAATATTTTCTGAGTCTAATAATTTCATTTCTTTAATGAAGTAGAAACAAGCAACACCAGAAACATAATTACATAATTGTAATTTATGCGAACTAAAATTTATGACCTGCCTAACAACGCATGTTTTCAAGTCAGATCTGTTTTTTTCTAGCATGCATTCACTTAACACGAGGGTAATTGTTGGGTGTTACTCTGTGCTGGGGATACAAGATCTGACAACTAAGTTCACGAACTCATCCTAGAAAAAGGGCTGCTTACTTCACTGCTGAATGTCACTATGACACCTTTGAATTACTACCCTTGGGAAGCTACGCACCATGTCAGCCTTTAGTCCACCCTTCAAAGCGATTTTGGAACTCTTTTTTCTGGAACGACCATCAGAGCTATCATCACATGACACACAAAAACACGAAACAAAGTAATGAACGCCACTCAGCAAGACGCTGCCACACACCGCCACCAACACGGCTGTGAGACTGATAGACCAAAGTTATGAAACCTTACTGGTTATTTGTACAGTGCTGCCAACTTAAGCGCATGGTGGCGAGCTTGCGAACTTAATTGTCAGACCTTGTACAGCCGAGAACCAAGCAAAGCTCTGCTGTTTTCACTGGAGTTTACATTGTAGTAGGGGAGCCGGGTAGGGAACCTACGGTCTTGGGGCCACATGTGGCCTTCTGAATCCTGGAGTATGGCCTTTTGACTGAATCCAAATTTTACAAAACAATTCTTTTTTTAAGAGGGACTTTCCCTAACAAATGCAATCAGTGTAACCTGGTTCTTTGTACCCTCAATAAATCCCCAACAATTAAAAAAAAAAAAAAAAAAGGCTCAGCGCTCATTGCCCTGTGGTTAGGGTGCCAGCCACATGCACTGGGACTGGCCCAGGCCTGCTAAACAACAATGACAACTACAACAACAACAACAACAAAAATAGCCAGGCATTGTGGCGGGTGCCTCTAGTCCCAGCTACTTAGGAGGTGGAGGCAAGAGAATGGCTTAAGCCCAAGAGTTTGAGGTTGCTGTGAGCTGTGACACCACAGCACTCTACTGAAGTTGACATAGAGAGACTCTGTCTCAAAATAAAAGAATACACTCTGGAAAAAAAAAATTCGTTTTTTTTTTTTTAATTTCAGGTTAATGTGAAGGTATAAACAACCAAATCACAATATTTGAATTTGTTAGGTAGAGTCCCTCTTGTAGCTACGATTTGCACCTAAAAGGTGTGCCATGCACTCCTACGTTGTGTCCCTTCAGTGGGAGCACTCACTCCTTCCTTCTTCCCCCTCCCTCTACTCCCTCTCTTGTACCCCATCCCCCCAACTTGAATTGAAATGAGTTTTTCTCCTATATGGACATGAATCAGATCATCTGCTGGCTTCATATTGAGTACCTTGGATATTTGCTTGTCCATTCCTGTGATACTTTCCTGAGAAGAATGTGTTTCAGCTCCATCCAGGTTAATACAAAAGATGTGAAGTTGTCATCTTTTCATGGCTGAATAGTATTCCGTGGTGTGCATGTACCACAATGGATTAACAGAGAATGTTAATCAATTCCTGAATTGATAGGCATTTAGGTTGTCTCCACATCTTGGCGATTGTGTGTTGAGCTGCAATAAACAGCCTAGTGCAGATGTCCTTCTGATGAATTTTTTTTTTTTTCTTCTGGGTAGATACCTAGTAGTGGGATTGAGGGGTCAAATGGGAGGCCTAATTTGAGTTCTTTGAGGATTCTCCATCCTTCCTTCCAAAGAGGCTGTATTAGTTTGCAGTCCCACCAATAGTCTAAAAGTGTTCCCCTTTCTCCACATCCACACCAGCATCTGCGATTTTGGGATTTTTGTGATAAAACAATTTGGTTTTTGATTTATTCTGTGAAGTTTGGATCCTGTTGAGGGGCCCTACTTGGGAATGTTAGGGGGCCACACGTAACCCTAAAGCCACAGGTTCCCCGCCAGACCCAGATAAATAAAAAAAATGTTAGTTGATAGGAATGTAACGAAGGGAAATGAACTAAAGGAGGGGGCTGAGGGAGACTGCGCTCCACTCCAGGTCGGGCGGCAGGGAAGGGCTCCATAAGAAAGCCAAAGGGAGGGAAGGAACAAACTATGCTGATATTTGGGGGTGGGGGAAACAGTATTTTAGTCTGAGTGAAAAGAAGGCGAAAAACCATGACGGTGGGAAATGTTTGACATGACTGAAGAACTGCAAGAAAGCCAGTGGAGCAGAGTAAGTCAGGGGGTTTGGAGGGGACAAGGCCAGAGAGGTGGCAGGGCTGGCAGCTTGATGTAGGCCACAGTTAGGGATTCAAACATGGATTGGGTTCTCCGTATAAGATAAAAAGACACTGGAGGGGGGTTTGAATATTGGAGTGACCTAGTAATTCTGAGTAATTCTCTGACAGTTGAAATCAAATACAAAATAACCTGTCAGACAAGTTTAATGGAATGCCTGGGAGGAAATGATTCCCATAAGAACATAAATTGTTCAAAACACTTGTAAAAACAGCCTCTTTGGAGGGAACACACAGGGTTATAGAGGAAGAATTCATAGCATCTTCACACTGAGACAAGTTACTGCAGGCAAGCCAAAGTTATTTTTATTCAGGATTGTCTCAAAAAAAAAAAAAAAAAAAGGCTTTCACAGCAACAATGGTATATAAAGTCCCAAGATACTGTTTAATGAAGAAATAAACATTTCCTGAATGTCAATTATAGGCAGGCGACATGGAAAGATATAAGCCTGGGCTCCTGCTCAAAGTCACTTGTAATTCACCTGAGGAAATAAGATACATGCAACTGAAAATGTCACCTAAAAAGAAGCACCTCGTCTCAGCACCCAGAGCTCAGTGTTAGGGTGCCGGCCACATGCACCAGGGCTGGTGGATTTGAACTCGGCCAGGGTCTGCTAAACAACAATGACAACAAAAACAGCCAGGCATTGTGGCGGGCACCTGTAGTCCCAGCTACTGGGAGGCTGAAGCAAGAGAATCTCTTAGGCCCAAGAGTTTGAGATTGCTGTGAGCTGTGATGCCACAGCACTCTACCGAGGGTAACATAGTGAGACTCTGTCTCAAAAAAAAATTGCACCTAAAAAAAAAAAAAAAAAAAAAAAAAGATGCACCTAGGCTCAGTGTCTATAGTTCAGCGGCTAGGGCGCCAGCCACATATACCAGAGCTGGTGGGTTTGAACCCAGCCCGGGCCTGCCAAACAACAATGACAACTACAACCAAAAAATAGCCAGGCATTTTGGCGGGCACCTGTAGTCCCAGCTACTTGAGAGGCTGAGGCAAGAGAATTGCTTAAGCCCAAGAGTGTGAGGTCGCTGTGAGCTGTGATGTCACGGCACTCTACCAAGGGCAACAAAGTGAGACTCTGGCTCAAAAAAAAAAAATGCACCTAAACAGATGTCACCTGAAAAAATGTCACCAGGTGATGCACAAGTGCAGAGACCAAGCGAGAGACAAGGCCATGGCATTTGGGAGGGGAGTTTCAAGCATCAGTGCCAAGGCACACCTGGTCAGGCAGGAACAGGGGCGAGGAGAACAGGATTGAGGTGGGGTCCAGCAACAAGGACCTTGATCTAGGCCCCAAACCAAGAAAGACCAGAAGTCCAAAGTTTTCTTAGAGTATTGTTTTTGACATTTAAGTCATTAATACATCTGGACTTGATTTTGTTTTTATGTAATGAGCTAGAGATCCAGTTTCATCTTTTTCCAAATAGATAACCTTTTTCTCAGCTGTGTTAAGTGATCAATCTCTCCTTTTCCCAGAGACCTGCCATGCCATCCCAATGTACCAAAGGTCCATCCGTGAATGGGTCTGTTGCTAGTTTCTATTCTGTTGGTTAATTTGTATCATACTGTTTGCTTCATAATGAGTCCTAATATTAGGCAAGACAAGTTTCCATCTTGCTTTTCTTTTTCACAAGTTTCCTGCTTCTTTTTTGCCTTTTACTCTTCATTATACACTTAAAAATCATCTTATCAAGTTCCATAAAAACCTTGTTGAGAAAACAAACAAAAAAAAAAACCTTATTGAGAGGCTCGGTGCCTCGGGCTCAAGGGGCTAAGGCACCAACCACATACACCTGAGCTGGCGGGTTCAAATCCAGCCTGGGCCCGCCAAACAATGACGGCTACAACCAAAAAATACCTGGGCGTTGTGGCAGGTGCCTATAGTTCCAGCTACTTGGGAAGTGGAGGCGGAAGAATTGCTTGAGCCCAGGAGTTGGAGGTTGCTGTGAGCTGTGATGCCATAGCACTCTACCCAGGGCGACAGCTTGAGGCTCTGTCTCAAAAACAAAACAAAACAAAAAAAACAAACAATACAAAACAAAACAAAACCTTGTTGAGATATTGACCCGAATTGCATTGAATCTACACATCTATTCAGAAAGAACATACATACATTGTTAAGCTATTGACCTGTAGTCTCAGCTACTTGGAGGCTGAGGCAGGAGGACCCTCAAACCCAGTAGTTTGTGGTTGCTCTGAGCTAGGCTGACACCATAGAAGTCTAGCCTGGGCAACAGAATGAGAATCTGTCTCAATTCTTTGTAGTGCTAATCAATTTTTTTTTTTTCTTTTTGAGACAGAGTCTCATTATGTCACCCTTGGTAGAGTGCTGTAGCATCACAGCTCACAGCAACCTCAAACTCCTGGACTTAAGTGATTCTCTTGCCGCAGCCTCCCAGTAGCTTTTTTTTTTTTTTTTTTTTACAGGCACCAGCCACAATGCCTGGCTATTTTTTTGTTGCAGTTGGCCCCAGCCAAGTTCCAATCTGCCAGCCTCAGTGTATGTGGCTGGTGCCGTAACCACTGTGCTATGCATGCCGAGCCTACACCTCTAATTTCTTTCCCTTGTCACATTTCACTGATCATTCCCTGCCACAGAAGTGATGATGAGGACATAATCTTCTCATTCCCAGTTTCAAAGAGAATGTTTCTAATGTTCCCTACTATCTGGGATAATGCTGTCTCTAGACTTCTGTTTTTCTTTTTTTTTCTTTTTTGCTTTGAGTCAAGAGTCTTGATGTGTTGGAATACAGTGGTGTCATCATAGCTCACAGCAACCTCAAACTCCTGGGTTCAAGTAATCTTTCTGCCTCAGCCTCCCACATAGCTGAGACTTCTGGTCCACACAACCATACCCAGCTGATTTTTCTTTCTTTCTTTTTTTTTTTTTTTGGGACAAAGTCTCACTTTGTCACCCTTGATAGAGTGCTGTGGCATCACAACTCATAGCAACCTCCAGTTCTTGGGCTTAGGTGATTCTCTTGCCTTAGCCTCCTGAGTAGCTGGGACTATAGGCGCCCACCATAATGCCCAGCTATTTTTTTGTTGCAGTTTGGTCAGGGCCGGACTTGAACCTGCCACTCTCAGTATATGGGGCCAGTGCTCACTGAGCTATAGGCGCCACCCTGATTTTTCTATTTTTTATAGAGATAGCATCTCACTCTTGCTCAGGCTGTTTCTTTTGTTTGTTTGTTTTGGTTTTTTGATACAGAATCTCAAGCTATTGCCCTGGGTAGAGCGCCATGGCATCATAGCTCATAGCAACCTCCAACTTGGGCCCAAGAGATCCTCTTGCCTCAGTTTTTCTATTTGTAGTAGAGACGGGGGTCTCACTGTTGCTCAGACTGGTCTTCAACTCGTGAGCTCAAGCAATTCACCCACCTCACCCTCCCAGAGGGCTAGCGTTACAGGCATGAGCCACAGTGCCTGGCCGCTCCGGCTGGTCTTAAACTTCTGGTCTCCCCCTTCAGCCTCCCAGGGTGCTAGGATTACACGCATGATTTTCCATGCCCAGCCTAGATTTATTGTTATGGATAGACTTCATACACGTTCTCTTATGTATTAGTCTACTGAGCTGTCATATAGAATACTACAGACTGGGTGCTTTAAAAACAGAAATTTATTTTCTCACAGTTCTAGAGGCTGGAAGTCCACAATTAAGGTGCTAGCAGGTTTGGTTTCTTCTACAACTTCTCTCCATGTCTTATAGATGGCTGTCTTCTAACTGGGTCCTTACATGATTTCTTTTATGTATTGGCACTGCTGGTTTCTCTCTGTATCCAAATCTCCACATCTTATGAAAACACCAGTCAGATTGAATTAGGACCCACCTTGGCTTGGCGCCTGTAGCACAGTGGTTACCCAGCCCGGGCCAGCTAAACAATATGACAACTGCAACCAAAAAATAGCCAGGTGTTGTGGCGGGCAGCTGTAGTCCCAGCTATTTGGGAAGCTGAGGCAAGAGAATCGCTATGAGCCAGATAGGTACTCTTCTGGTACTCTTTTAGGTACTTGTGATACATAAAGAACAAAACAGATAAATAACCTTGCCCTAATCTGCGGCAGTGGCTTACACCTGTTATCCTAGTGCTTTGGGAGGCTAAAGCAGGATTGCTTAAGCCCAGGAGTTTGTGATTGCACCACTGCATCCCAGACTTGCCCCTCCCCCCTCAAAGAAACAAACAGAAAAAATTCCTTGCCTTTATGCTACTTGCATTTAAGCAGAGCAAGGAGATAGTAGATCGTGCTAATTAAGTTGGTGTGGCCTTAATGTGCTAATTTTTTTTTTCTTTTTTTCTTTTTGCAGTTTTTGGCCAGGGCTGTGTTTGAACCTGCCACCTCCGACATATGGGGCTGGCACCCTACTCCTTTGAGCCAGAGGAGTATTTTGATGGGGATTTTCCAAGGACTCAATAGCCAATTAGCAATGTACCAATTCACAGTTTATTGTGAGGCCTTTACATACCACCAATCATGCAACTAATATTCCTTTTTTTTTTTTTTTTAAGAAAGTATTTATTTATTTTGAAATAAGGTATTTTTCTGCTGCCCAGTCTAGAGAGCAGTGGAGTCACAGATCATCGCAGCTGGGACTCCAGTGATCTTTTTACCTCGGCCTCCAGAGTCCCTGGGATTTGCATGTACCACCAACCTGGCTAATTTTTAAAAATCATTTGTAGAGATATGGTCTTGCTGTATTGTCCAGGCTGGTCTTGAACTCCTGGCCTCAAGCAATCTTCCCTCCTTGGCCTCCCAAATTGCTGGGATTACAGGCATGAGCCACTACCCCTGCTCAATCCTGCAACTAATATTCAACACACGGAGGCAGTAATAAAAGAGGAGTAATGAACTACAGTAATGGTTCAAGAGACCAGAGAGCGATAGACAAATGGAGGGGTCCAGAATCCCTTCAGCTGCAGGTGGGCAGAGGGATTGATGCTGCTCTCAGCAGAACTTCCAGTGACTATTGCCAAAATCAGGAGAGAAGACTTCAGAGTTCTCAGGGACAAGCTCCAAGCTGCTGGAACACGGCCAGGTGCGGGCTGTTTTTATGATCCTCCCCACGGCCCTGTTCATATCACCTCAGCCGACCTTTTACTCTTTATGGGTCTGTTTCAGATCTTGGGTGGTACTGGGCGGCAGCCCATGTTATCTTTCCACTTTCGTCCATTACATATATATATTCAATAAACATGCAGGTTTATTGCTTTGAGGGAGAGGGGAAAACTCCACCGTGGACTTAATGACTTTTGACATGAGTGACTCCATTTTGAGACACTAGGATATACATTTTTATGATCAACCAATAACTAAGTACAAATAAGTAGTACATTAGTGACTACAACTACGGAAGAAAGTAAAGCAGGATTAGAAATGGGAAAGGTGGGCCGGGTGTGGTGGCTCACACCTGTAATCCTAGCACTCTGGGAGGGTGAGGTAGGTGGATTGCTTGAGTTTAGGAGTTCTAGACCAGCCTGAGCAATAGCGAGACCCCATCTCTACTAAAATTAGAAAACAGAAAAAACTAGTTGGGCATAGTGGCAGGTACCTGCAGTCCCAGCTACTTGGGAGGCTGAAGCAAAAGGATCATCTGAGCCCAAGAGTTTGAGGTTACTGTGAGCTGTGTTGCCACGACACTCTACCCAGGGCAACACAGTGGGATTCTGTTACAAAAGCAAAAAGAAAGATAGAAAGATAAGAAAGAGAGAGAGAGAAAGGGAGAGAGAGGGAAGGAAGGAAGGAAAGAAGGAAGGAAGGAAAGAAGGAAGGAAGGAAGGAAGGAAGGAAGGAAGGAAGGAGAGAGAAAGAAAGAAAGAAAATTTATGAGATGTTTTACTTTAGATAAGCTACCTTTATCTGAGTGGAAGAGTGCACTGTGAACTTAACAGAGAAGTCAAGATCTGAAGAAAATCAGGGCATGCACCATTGACCTTTCTGGGGCCTGGGGCAAAACCCCTGCAGAAAAAGGACCAGCTAAACTCAGCCACTCTGAGACAGCAGTCTGGCTAGTGTTTTGGGCTCAGCCCAAAGGTGAGTGGCTGAGTAAGACAGCAGAGGCAGTAAGATGAACCAGTCACAGGGTGCAGAGAGTTAGGGGATGTAGGGCTTGAAGACCACTGCAAAGACTTTGGTTTTTAGATTTGATTGGCTCATAATTCAAGAGAAAGAATGGTCAAAATTTTTGGTCTGAGAAACTGTGACATTGGAACTGCCATTTGCTGAGAAGGGGATGATTGGATGAAGCTGCCTGAGGAGGGCATGGAGAGCTGGGATTTGGACCTACGAGTTTAGGAAGCAGTGCACTAGAGTCCCAAGGGGAGATACTCAACAGGCAGCCGGCTATGAGTCTGGGGCTCGGGACAGACAAACTTGAGGACCAAAGGCAGACAGATCTTGAGATTGGATGTGCTCCTGAGAGTGTATAAATAAGGAAAACTCCAAGGACTCAGCTAGAGCATTCCAACATTGAGAATGGAAAATTAAGAAGGAGCCTGTGAGAACTGACTTACAGATTCAGCAACATAAAAGTGATTGAAATATTTTTAGTAATAAACAAGTTGTACATTTAAATTTCTTAATTCTGAGTTCTGGGGACACTTGTGAATCTGTAGTTGCTATGGATATCATCATGGGCTTCTTGCTGAATCTAATATCAGAGAAGGATGGAAACTAAAGTGTTTTTTATTTTATATATTTTGTATTTTTTTTATTTTTATTTTTTTGCAGTTTTTGGCCAGGGCCAGGTTTGAACCTGCCACCCCTAGTTTGTGGGGCCGGCGCCCTACTCCTTGAGCCATAGGCACCACCTGGAAACTAAAGTGTTTTTCAGTTATGTTCACATGAGAATTTGATTTGAGCTAAAATACATGCTACGTGAAATTATGGGATTTAAAATATAATTGTAACTATTTCCATATTTCATAGAATGGCCTGTAAAATCCTAGTCTCCAGTCACTTTTCAAAATTTTATTTTAGTTTTTGGTTTTTGAGACAGTCTTACTCTGTTTACCCAGGCTAGAGTGCCATGGTGGCATCAGAGCTCACAGTAACTTCAAACACCTGGGCTCAAGTGATCTTGCCTTAGACTGCCAAGTAACTGGGACTACAAGAGCCCAACACAATGCCTGGCTAGCTTTTCTATTTTTTAGTAGAGATGGGGGTCTCCTTCTTCCTCAGGCTGGTCTTGAACTCCTGAGCTTAAGCAATCCACCTGCCTTAGCCTCCCACAGGGCTAGGATTACAGGTGTGAGCCACCACACCCAGCTTCTTTCAACATTTTAAAAGCTGTATTCCTCTACTTATTTTCTAGCACAAACCCCTAGCAAATCTCAGTGTTAGATAAAAAGCAACTACCTTATTTGTTCAAGAACAATGACCATTTTCCAGGTCTTCTTTATGTCCCAATCTGCCTGTTTTGCTGTCCTCCCTAAGTTTTAAATCTTTTCCATTCATTTCTAGTCTCTTTTCAGCCTTCCTTTCCCATCTTCAGCCCAGACTCTACTAATGTATTGACCTGGCTGTTAAAATCTCCACCCAGGGGCGGTGCCTGTGGCTCAAAGGAGTAGGGCACCAGCCCCATATGCCGGAGGTGGTGAGTTCAAACCCAGCCCCAGCCAAAAACTGAAAAAACAAAACAAAACAAAACAAACAAAAAAAAAAAAACCAACTCCACCCAGGCTCGGTGCCCGTAGCACAGTGGTTACGGTGCCAGTCATATACACCCAGGCTGGCGGGTTAGAACCCAGCCTGGGCCAGGTAAGCAACAATGACAACTGCAACAGAAAAATAGCCTGGTGTTGTGGCAGGCACCTGTAGTCCCAGCTACTTGGGAGGCTAAAGGAAGAGAATCTCTTAAGTCCAAGAGTTTAAGGTTACTGTGAGCTGTGACGTCATAGCACTCTACCAAAGGTGACATAATGAGAGGTTCTGTCTCAAGAAAAAAAAAAATCTCCACCCAGATGACTTACAGGTACCTTAAGCCTTAAGCTTAAGCTGACCTAATGATCTTCTCTCTCCTAAGATTAATTCCTTTCCTAGTAAATTGTGCCTTTCACCAAGTGCTCAAGCCAGAAACCTAAAACTTTTTTTTTTTTTTTTTTTTTTTTTTCATTTTGAAACAGTCTCACTCTATGGCCCTAGGCTAGAGTGTCCTGGTTGTCAGCCTAGCTCACAGCAACTTCAAACTCCTAGGTTCAAGTGATTCTTCTGCTTCAGTCTCCCAAGTAGCTGGGACTACAGGTGCCCACTACAATGCCTGGTTAATTTTTCTATTTTTGGTAGAGATGGGGTCTCACTCTTGCTCATGCTGGTCTCGAACTCCTGACCTCATGCTGGTCTCGAACTCCTGAGCTTAAGTGATCCTCTCATCTTAGTCTCCCAGAGTGCTGGTATTACACATGTGAGCCCCCATGCTTGACCCCAAATCATCTTTATATTGAATTTAACACCCAATCCTGGGGAATCTCCCTCTCAAATCCATTCTCTACATTCTTTATTTTACAGCCATTCTACCTTTTGTTTTTTTTCCCTAAACCTAAGATCTGATCTTTTCACTCTCCCCTTCTATGCCCACCTAACCACTCCCTTAATTCAAATCTGACTTTCCACAGTCTATAAAACTCAGGCAGGATGAAAAGACAATATATTCAATAATAATACTCTTTGAAGGCTTAGATACTTTGCACTTGTGGTGCTTACTGTTTATGGGGGAAATAGACATTAAATACACCACTGGCTTATGCAATTGTTTTTGAATTTTTTTGTTTTATTTTTTGTTTGTTTG
>CAUYPK010117754.1:0-35787 GCA_963574355.1 Loris lydekkerianus
AAGTATCCCAGGAATGGAAGAAAAAGTATCCAATGTACTCAGCCCTACTATGAAGCTAAACTATAGCTTTCACATGAAGGCTATAACCCAACTATACCACAAGACTATGAGGAAAGGACCGAGGAAGGGGAAGGGAGGGGGGAAGTTTGGGTGGAGGGAGGGTGATGGGTTGGGCCACATCTATGGTGCATATTTTTAGCTACAATAAAAATAAAAAAATAAAAAATAAAAAAATTAAAAAAAAAAAAAAACAAAAAAAAATTTTTTTTAGCTATGAAGCTAAATTACAGCTTTCACATGAAGGCTATAACCCAACTATAGCACAAGACTATGGGGAAAGGGCCAAGGAAGGAGAAGAGAGGGGGGAGGTTTTGGTGGAGGGAGGGGAATGGGTGGGGCCACATCTATGGCGCATCTTAGAATGGGTACAGGCGATTGCACTAATGTACACAGCTATGATTTAACAATAAAAATAAAAATAATAATAAAATTTTTAGAAGTCCTTTCAGGACTCGAAAAAAAAAATATTTTTTTTCTGGGTACAAAACCCTTTTATATTTACCAGAGAAAGAAAAAAAAAAAACAAAACATGAAAACACAAGTAAGAAACTATAATAAGAGCTAACATTTATTAGAAACGCACTAGTATTAGCAGGCAGAGTGGCTCTTCAGCCAGTGAACCATGGTATAGCTATACCGGTTGCAATAGGTGCTGTATGTTTGGATAGATTTTTGCCCAGGTCATACTGATTATTTATTTATTTTATTTTTGTTAGAGACAAGGTGTCACTCTGGCTGAGGCTTGTCTTGAACCTGTGAGCTCTGGCAGTCCACCTGCCTTGCCCTCCCAGAGTGTTAGGATTACAGGCGTGAGCCACCATGCCCAGCCTGATTGTTATTTATTTTGAATATCTCACCTGTTCACAACAATCCTGAGTTGGTTATTCATATTATCTCCTTTTCCAACATGACAAGAGTAAGGCCCAAAGAGATTAATTTCCCCAAGGCCATTCGCTGGTAAAAGAAGAAGTAAGAATTAAAACCCAAGTTCAGATGACTTCAGTGTCTACTCTGTTGCCACTACACAAGTCGGCTGCTCTGACACTCCACAGTAGATTATCCTAGGGAAAGTTAACATTTCCTTCTTGATTTATATATATAAAAAAAAAAACTAGCTGGTCTGTGGAGTAATAAGCTGTTCTAGTAAATCTTAATAGTTGTTGATAAAATACTAAAAATATGCATGATTTTCTTCACTTACTGAGTGAAGCGTAATGAATAATATTGTTGTCCTTAGGTATGGCCATGAGGCCAACGATGGGAACCCTTGAGTGGGTTAGAGATAACTGTCCAAGTTTCAGAAGGTGTCTTTCCTTTCTGTTCAGTCCCTGGGACTTGTTGATGGTCATTGTCAGGGTAGAGACTTAAAGACACCTCTTATAATGAAAGGCACACCTGTGTTGGGTGGAATCAGAGGTCTGTGCAGTATCTAAGTTACTTGTAGAGTTCACCATCATAAGACATTTCTTAACTTATGGTCATCCACCTTTAGTACAGTTTCTTGATTATTCGCATGCATTACCTTCACTTGATTATTGCCGAGGCATTTTCTTCTTCTAATTTACAGTCTGTTCCTTGAACAAGGTTTTCCATTCCTCTTTTTCTTTTAGAGCTTCCGTCTTGTGTATCAAGTCATCCCCCTAATGTTTTGGTGGTCTTTCCTTTTTCTTGGTATATGGTGGAGGCTGTTCAGGCATTTTTATTGTTAATGTTCTAAAATATTTGATTAAGTAAATATTCAGAAACATTGCAGTTCATATATGCAACCATTATATATGTGTGACCACTTAATGTGAACATTTCTAAATGAGGGTTTTATTTTTCAGGTGATGAGCTATATTTTATATTTAAATACTTTATATATATAAATATATACAGATAAATATTGTCTACCATTTATTAAGTGCTTACCTGTATACCCCAAATTGCGGCTTATAAACATTCTCTCTGATGCCTACAACATGTTCTTATTCCCACTTTGCTTGTGAGTAAACAGGCCCTAAATAAGTAACTTGTCTGATGCTGTTTAGTGGAAGAAAAGGTTGGAAGTGGAAGTGAAGCCTGTGTGTATATGTGTGGGAGGTAGATAGGTTGACTTTTCAGCAGGGCAACCCCCCTCAATCCTGGGATATCCAGGGGAAAGTCTGCAGGTGCGATCCCTGGGGGCTCATCAAAACCATGGAAGATTAAAAGAGCTTGGAGTCCCTGGGACAGAATGGAGTACTCCTGTGCACTGGCAACAGGTGGGAGGGGTGAAGGTCGCTGAACTTCTGACATGTAGTTAGATTAGGAAACCTGGTTTACTTCCCCTAGGGGGATAGAACTAGTTTCTCCCTTGCCCTTTCTACATACTGCATCAGCCCTGTTAGCAGCCCCTATCTTTTAGCCAGCCTCTCTCTCTATCCAATGTTTCTGGGGACTTGGGATTCTTTTGATCTTATCTTTTGGCATTTTTGCATTTTGCACGTGCACCCTTCTTAGAAATCAATAAAAGCCTTCTCCAGAGGCCAGAGAGAGGCTTCTTTTTTCTCTGTCTTACTGCTCAGCCTGAGATACTGTAAGCCTTCTTCAGGCATTCTCAGCCTTTATGTGTTAAACTGGCCTAAGCTCTTTTTCTTCAGCTTGGTTTTCCCAGTTGACTTTCAACCAGTGGACCAGGTCAGGATTCGTATGCAATGACCCTAACATACATGTATATTGAAATCATTATTAGAAGAGTGGCTAAAATTATTGAGTACTATATTCCAAGAAGTGTGACAAGCACATTATAAACTTAAAATTTAGATTTTGTATTGTTAAATTTATATGTGAACATAATTTTAAAAATAAGTCACTGTCTTTTCAAAAAATGCTTAGGGATTTTTTTGTTGTTGTTTGCTTAGTGTTCTGTGAACTTATCGATAATTCAAGTCAACATTATTCGTTAGATCTTCTTCCAAAACATTCACAGATTAGAAATAGTATCAATTTCTTCTCATTAAAGAAAGTTTCCCCAAAGAGTTCTGACTTGTTCCAAATAGGTCTGGTTGTTCTCTAGGCTTGTTTTATAGCTGCTGTGTTTGGACTTTTTTTTTCCTTCTTCTTATTTATTTATTTATTTATTTATTGCATTTCTTTGTGTGTGTTTGGGTTGCATACGAATCCCGTTCCATCTCTGTTAGATTCCCTTCTCTAGGATCCGTGTGTTCTTTTACTTTGCGTTCACCTTCTTTTCGATGGATTACATCCTCTTAAGAGAAGGTATCGGGAAAGCATAGTTGTAAGAACTTACCGTATATACTCGAGTACAAGCCGAGTTTTTTCCGGCACAAAATTTGTGCCGAAAAACCCGAACTCGGCACAAATTTTGTGCCGAAAAAACTCGGCTTATGCTCGAGTACATAGGTAACATATCTGAAGAAATTTTTATTCTACCCTTGGACTTAATTGATGATTTAATTTTGTTAAGTGGGAAATTCTTATAATTTTATAGTGTCTAATATCTTCTGATTTCCAGTCTTGTTTTTGAGAGGCATTCTGAGTTTTGATCATTACGTAATACCTGCTTTTTTCTTCTTAAATTTTTTAATCTTCTTTCTTGTCATAGTGTTCAGAAATTTCATGAGGATATTCCTAGGTGTGAATCTTTTTTTATCCACTGTGCTGAGTATATCGTGGTGTTTCTAAATAGAAACTCATGTCATTCATTTCTGGGATTTTTTGAATTATTTATCTGATGTCCTTATCTGTTTTGTTCTGCTCTTTCTCTAGCTCCTACTTTTGAGGTGATAAACTTGCCAAACCAGTTCTTACTTTTTAAAGTCTCTGTTATTTTTCAACTCTGTCATTTTTGTCTTATTTTCTGGTATGTTAATTTTGTTTTCAGGCTTTTTATGCATTTATAATTTCTACAATAATTTTTAATTTTCAGGAGGTTTTTTGGTTTGGAATTTTTTTAGCATCCTATTCTAATTTTGCAGATGTAATATCCTTTCAAGTTTCAATGAGGATATTAATGATGTTTTTATATTTAATTTATATTTCATTGAGGTTTACTTCTCTCTCTGTATTTCCTTCTTCCGAGTTGTGTTGTGTGTGTTTTGTTGCTGCTTTTCACTTTCTATTTGATCTTTCTGGTCTCCTTTCATGTTAAATGTTTTCTCCAAGTGTTTGATTATATCAGGCTCTCTGCACGTATTTGAGTGGGCCACTTTAAAAAAAGAAAAAGGAAATCTCTCTAGGTATGAATGAGATTTGTTCATCACTTTGTAAGGTGAACTGGTTTAGGGTGGTTCATTTCCCAGAAGGGAGCCTGTATTTGAATTCCAGTATTTGGTTCCCCAGTCTGTGTCTTTTTCCAAACCCATTTTATTAGCTCTTAGATAAGGTTCAATGTCAGTGTACATTTTATTATCATCTTTAAGTTATCAATCTAAACATAGATTAGGCATTCTCATTTCTGAAAATTATTCCTTTACAGAAATTTCCTTCCACTAAAATTGTAATCTGTATTTTTTTTCACTGCTGTATTTGAATACTTAGAAGAATACCCTAGTACACAGTAAGTGCTCAGAAATAATTGTTGAATGAATTCAGATCTCACACACAGCATCAGACATTCTGAACAACATGTGATAGGTTGGAGAAGAACACTTGTTTTCCTAACTCCTATTCCAATGCTGTAGTGCATGGGCACACACACCAAGGAGAGGTTTTCTTCTTTATGAACTTCTTAGGGCAAAGGTGTTTTCCTTTATATGTGGGATTGGGAGGTATTACTGTGGTGACTTTGAGTGGGAAAAGACCAAATTGTGTACAAAACTACTCTGCTTAAGAACTCTGTGTGTTCTTGCGCATGCAGACTGCAACCTTTTGGATCTTGATTTAAGCATACAATCTGCTGACAGTTTTCCAGAGACCTTCCCATCTGTTCCTTTCTGCTGAATGGGTCTTTTTAAGCTTAGAATAGAGAGACGTCCCTAAGGGCCATGACATAGATGTCTCTTTCCTTCCCCCTTAGCTTTCTCTCCTTTTTCTCTTTGCTTCTACCCCCCAGTTCTTCATCATTGGAGAAGGAATGTGGATGAGCTTGTTAATGCTGACCTGGTCTTTTTGGAAGAGCCACCTGTTAAACCAAATGGGCTAACTATTGGCTTGGCCATTCGCTCTGTCATGTTGCTTCTGACATCGGGGTCCCATTCTCAGGGAGGGATGAGTGAGGTGAGGCTTCCCTGAAAGAAGCAAGAAGAGCACAAGACCACAGTGTTTCTTTCACTGCTGCTGAGAATGAGCAACCATATCTAAAGGCAGTTTGCCAGCCAAGTTGGGTTTATTTGTCCGTAGGTAAGGAAAAGGAGTTATACTAGAAAATAAGATAATAATGGGGAGGTATGGTGCCTCAAAATATTTAAATAACAAGCAGTTATTCATTTGCTAGGCATGGAGAGAAAATAACTGGTCCTGTTTTAAGCTACATGAGATAATTAGACCTGAAAGCATAGTTTGTAAATCTAAAGTATTTTTAAACTGATTTAATATATTCTAGTAATATCCTAGAGCAAGATGCCATTAGAAATTTAAGAATTTTTAAAATATGCAACATAGTAACATTTCCCTACCTTTTTAAATTAATATTTTAAGATAATTATAATTACATGCTTATTATACACATCCTTTGGAAAGTACAAACAAAATTATCCAGGAATTCACCTTCAAAAGACAGCCACTGTTGTCAGTATTTGGCGTATTTTCTTCTAGCCTTTTTCTCTCCATGTGGCTTTTGGTTTTGTAGAGCAGTCATAAGGCATTTCACTCGCCTTTTGTGACATGCTTTTGGTCTTCAATTGGAGTTGACTGTGGTTATGTTCTGATAATGCGTGTCTGCGATTCTTTTCTTGTCATGAGGCTGAATAAGCAATGCCTTAGTTCTCAGCTTGAATAAATTCTCTATATGCATTCAACATAAAACATTGTTCAGATTAGAAAGTGAATAATCCTTAGAGCAAAGAAGTGTGATGTACGTTTCACAACCACTTTAAAAAAAAATCAGATCAAAAAAAAAAAAAAAAACATAAAAATGGCTTGGGGGAAATGTGTATAGGAAAGATAAGACTTTAAGGTTCTTGAGATGGGAAACAGTCCTCTCAATGGTCCTGGGACACATTGATTAATATGTATTAAATGTACAACAATTATTATTACATGTAACATGGTGGTCTCATGGCTAAGAGAGAAAAATCTTTTCATCTAGAGGCATGAAAGAGAGGAATGTCGTACAATAGAGTTGCGAGTGAAGCCAGCGGCACTATTGATGCCAGAGCCAGAAGTTCTCGTCCTGTCTGTACTGCTAACTACTCGCCACCTCAGAGACATCAGTGAAGTGAGGCTGCTGAACTATGTCATTTTAATGAGTTTCCTTTCTGCTTTGATCCAGTGACTTGATAAATTTATGATTCTGGGACCATAATACTAAGAACATAAAGATTTAAAAACCTTAGCAGTTATCTTGACTCTTTTTTTCCCTCAACCTTCACATCCCATCAGTTATCAAGTCTGACTCATTGTACTAAGTCAAAGGTTATCAGTGACTACCTGTTTTTATAAAGTTTTATTGGAACACAGTTATGCTCATTAGTTTATTGTGTATGGCTAACTTTTGTGCCATGACGGCGAAGTTGTATAGTTGCAAAGAAGAAAATATGGTCTGCAAAGCCGAAAATATGCATGTATTTATTTGTCTAAGCCTTTATAGAAAAAGTTGGCCCTTTTGTAGAAGAAGTTGGCTAACCTCTGATCTAACTGACCCAGAATTCTATCCCTTCCTTTCACCCTCATTACCTTTGTCCTTAGGCCTTCGTCTCTTCTCGCCTGGAGAATCCAAGAGACTCTGAACTTGAATTTTTTAACTACAGTTTTTAGCCTCTCAAATGTATTCTGTGAAGAGACAGTATATTTTTAAAAATCCCAAAGCACTATAGTGTTCACTTAAAACCCTTCAGGGGACCCTGCTGAACTCAGGAAAAAGTCCAGTTTCCTGAACTAACACACAACGTTGGAAAACCATCACATTTTACTGCCATCTAAAACCTAGTTACAAGAGATTAGGTTTTGTTTCACATGATATATAGCTGCTATATGAATGGCAAGTCTCAGAAAACTCAACCTAACTCTACCAGGCCTAAGTACAAAGAGCCAATTTGTGATTTCCTTTATCTGAGAAGTCTGTGAGTAGATCTAGCCTTGGGAAAGACTTGGATCTAGGTTTCCAGCTGAGTTGTCTGGATTCTGTTTCTTTCTGTTGGCCCTATTCACATGGAGGCTTTTATCTTGAGAAGTCGAGACTGGTATACACATAGCAGTCCCTGCCTCATATGCTTCTGGGTTCACATACAATAGGAGAGAGAACAAGTCTTTTCCCACCAATTTTCATGCAAGTTCAGAAGTCTCTGATTGGACTGCACAGGTCATGTGATCGGGTAACAGCATGTGCTGATTGGCTTAGGGTTGGTCCACAAGGTATAGTCCTAGAGTTAGGGGGTGATCCCACCTGAACTGTAGGGACTTTATGCCCAAGCACATATTGAACTGCTGTGGAAGCAGGATGAATGGAGAAGTACTGGGAAAAAATTATCAGTATTCTTTGGCTGTCAGAAGCAGAAAGTAGCCGTCAGCCTCCTGGGAGGCCAGCAATGAGAGTAATTGCCGCTGCCCACCACGGTCTGGACATTGTTGTCTTGTTTCATGTTCACATGGTCATGCTTGGATCTTCTGCCCATGCAAGAGAATTTTAAACCAGAGTGGTAGAACTGAAAGTAAGTTCACATGCCATTGAATCCTTCTCTTATTGGAGTGCAGGGAAGGGAAGGGGCCACACCTGTAGCACCTGCCTCTGCTCTTGGGAACCTGCCAGTGTTCTTTGGACACATTGTATCTTCATTGCAAGGTGGGCCTGTCACGCCAGACTCCATAGTTTACGTTTCCATTTTGAATTCAAAATAGAATTATGTGGGTGCTGGCCAGTGTTTGAAGCTCCCCCAAGAAGTTAGAATCTTATTTCTTGTAGGTGCTCAATAGGGTCTTGCCTAGGGTAATTAAAATCACAGAGTACAATCTGCTCTTCTTCACTAACATTTTAGTCCTAACGAAATGAGACTTAAATGAAAGATGGGTGAAAGTTACAGATACACAGAGAGTCAGCAGGTCACAGAGTTTGGGAACCATGGTTGCCTTACATAGTGGTTCTTAATTCTTGCTCATTAGGATCACCTGATGCTTGGGCTTTATGAGGACAAATTAACTTAGGCTCTCTTGTAATTGGGAGAGGGTAATTTTGCAATTACTTCATTTCCTGGTTCAGTGACCTTGGGTAAATAACACCTTGGACCTTGAATTTCCTCATCCGTGAAATGGGAACAATTCTATTCAACCCAGAAGGATTGTGTGTAAGGTATATAGCCTACCTAAGTGTTGAAATAAATGACAGTTTCTTATCAGTGGTTTTTAACTTTACAGGGATATTGTGTTAGTCTGTTAGAGTGGCCATAACAAAATATCACAGACTGGTTGTCTTAAATAAGAGGAATTTATTTTCTCACAATTCTGGATGCTGGAAGTCTAAGATAAATGTATTGGCAGGTTTGGGTTCTCCTGAAACCTCTCCACTTGGCTTGCAAATGGCCTTTTTTTTTTTTTTTTTAATCTTTTTGTCCATCTCTGGGGTCTTTTCTTATAAAGACATCACACAGATGGATTAAGCCCCCACCCTTATAAATTCATTGAACCTTAATTATCTCTTTAAAGGTCCTATCTCTGATTATGGCTGCATGGGTGGTAAGGGCTTCAATGTATGAATTAGGCAGAGGCATAATTCTGTCCATAACATATATGGACCCTTTGATTCTCTGATGAAAGTTCATATTTCTAATTAGAAAAATGCAGACACTCGAGTATAAAACCTTGTCTATATTTATAGGGCTTTGAAGAACCTGGGTATCAGGACTACCTGAAGTAGCCTTGCAGAGAGAAACAAAGACCAGACAGAGGAACAGGAGAATATGCATAACAGAGAGGGGGTAGACCATCTAATTTATTCCTTCATTCAGCCATTTACAGAGTGTTGCCCAAGTGCCAGCCACTCGCTGTGTTGGGGTTATCAGACTGGCAGGGCCCCTGCTCTTAAGACTGAAACAGTTTTTGTTGGGGGAGCTAGATGGCAAACAAACACATATGCCATTTCGTATCAGAGAGTACCAACTGCCATGGAAGCATCAAAACAGCTTTTCTGGGAAGCAACTTAGACTATGTGGCCTGGAATATACCCTCACTGAGATGTTTAGACGGAGGCTTGATTGACAAGGAGTCAGCCATGCACATGGTGGCATAGCTGATGAAATTCCTGATATTCTCTTGTTTATTTTAATATCACTCAGCAGAGCTACCTCTTTTCGCACCTGCTGCTCCCGAGATTCAGTTCTGTGGCCTGCAGGCAACACTCCAGGGCTTGCTCTGAGATGGGGTTGGCTATCCTGGATTGCTTCCCAAGCTTTGGATGTTTTTCTCTTATCCTGTCTTTGAAATGTCTAGTCTTGTGTTCAAAGAAGCAAGACCCATAAATTCAAAAACATCTGTTTTCTTTTTTTTTCTTTTTTTTAATTCTCCCTGACATTACCAGAGTTTAGTCACTATTATCTTTAGCCTGAATTACAGCCATCATTTGGGTCACAGGGAATGGGTGGGGGGTAGAGGGGAATCCAGCCTTGATGGTGTGGCAAATGCAAAAATAATTGCATTGCAGTCCATAATTCTACAATGGTGTCTAGAAGGATCCCAAACCACAGCTGATAGGATAGGAGGACTTCTAAATCTGAGTCCTAAGGAGCCCTTGTCAGTCTTATGATAAAGAGCAAAACCCTTCTGTGGTGGGCAGATTCCTGTGCAACTACAGCCCTTCCCAGCCTTGTCTAGGATCACCTCTCACTCGCTATGTGCCCCATGCATACTCAGGGCAGGAGTGGGTCACCGTCCCTCTAGCTTCAGGGGCTTTGCACGTGTCAATTCACCCACCTTCCTGGCTCTTTGCCCGTGGATTTCTGCACATTCTCAGGGAAGCTTTCCAAGACCCATGGGCTAGTTGGGGATTTTCCCTTTTCTCTAGCTACCCCCCACATGCACAGGATCCCCTCCCACCTGTGCAGGAGTCTGCCGGTGTTCTGTGCACTTTTGCAATCTGTAAATGTTGAGCCCATTTCTGATGTTCTGTTTGTGTAACTTTTATCTTCTCTGCTGGGTTCTTAGTTTCCATAGGCATAAACTAGATCAGATTGACTCACTACTCTCTAGTGTCTAGCAAAATGCTTGAAGAACAGAAGGTGGATAGTAAAAGTGCCCATGGTTGAGGCCCAAAAGGTTCACACTGGATCTGGACAAACCGACAAAGAACTAAGAAGCCAAAAGTAGTTGTGACATGTCATAACTGGCGGTGGCCAGTGAGCAGCATGGGGACATCTGCCTTCATTCAGCTCGTGGGAGAAGGCGAGGTGGCTCAGGAGGCTCCCCCTCCCCGACGCAGGCAGCCTTGGGGCCTTATATAGTAGCCAGAACAAGAGGGGCTCCAAATGAAACACTAATGACAATTATTAGGAACAAATGGCACCTGCTGGTTTAATCACTGTTACTCAAAACAGACACCTCTGGTCTTCAGGAGAGAAAGCCTAATGGACTCATCTTTCCCACTGTAAGAAAAGGAGGCCAGGAGCAGGAAGTGGTCAGAGAAAAGCAAAGGAGAGTGGAGGAGGGGCTGAGAATTACAGGCAGAACGGAGTAAAAGAAAGAGTCAGGGAGGTAACAGAGAGGGAGGAGGACAAGCAAGAAGGAGAAAGTATTAGCTGTCAAGGGAGGGAGGGTGTGGAGGTTGCTGGTGAACACGGATGCCTACAGTGCAAGGCTGAGCGCTGAAAGCTTCCTCTGGGGTTAGCAATTAAGGGGTCATTAGTGGAATCAGCTGCAGGTGGAAAAGCCAGGTTTAGTGGATGGAGACCTGCGTGGGAGGTGGGAATTAGATGTAGTTGGTGGGTCGTGTTCTTGGGATGGAGGGAGTATTTCCCAGTACAGCCTTGGTGGTGGACTGCTTGTTTCAGAGGTGGCTCCTGCGCCTGTTAGAATGTGAGTTAGTGAATTACTTTAACCTCCTCTCCTGGGTCTGTTCATCTGTAAAATGGGATCCTAATTTACCCAGTTCCTAGAATTCAAATGTTCTTGGCATGTGTCTTGGCTACTGCGATGGGACAAATGTGCTTGGTGGTGAGTAGCTAATAGGGACACATTTATTTTCTCCTTCCTGGTCTCCTGAGTGGCTGGGCTCAGCTCCAGGCTCCCCGTTGGGGTCTGTTTTACTTTGTGTGTTTCATCCTGGGGTCCAGGTTTACAGGGAAGTTTTTTAAGAATCACCCTGGGCATGCTCTTCCTTAGATGCTAAACCAAATTGCATATGATCACATTTAATTCTCCTCATGTTCACTCACATCCATTGGTCAACTTAACTCCCAGGGCCACAGCTAAAGTCATTTGTACTGGGGCATTCACCCTGCCACAAGGGGAAGGGAATGAATATTTGTCAAACAGTAATTCATTCTAACCCTAGCAAGTAAAATGCTAAAAATGGTGCCCATATAGGTCTGTCTACCTTATAAGCAATAATACACTTTTAAAACAATGGTGCGGAGGAAAAGAAGGGAATAGCTTTAAAATAAATGAACACTGGATTGGAGCGAAGATTATTATATTGGGCAAGACTTCAGCATGTTAACATGAGAAGGAGCCAGTGGTCTGGCTGAAGATAAAAGAGCAAAGCTTCAGAGCTCAGTTGAGGTTTGAAAACACGAAACTTAGAGTGGTGCCATTTTCCTTATGGCTTTTGGTAGCAGCAGCAGCCGCTAAGGAGGCAAATGTGGATAAGACTTTCTCTGAGCTGAGCTTTGTGTACTTGATTTTTCCACCTTCCCCCAAACTTAAAGAGTTAAGATTGTAACAGTTGGTGTTTACAATGTTGTAATGGCTGTCATACTGAGAACTGACTGGAAGCGTCTTTAGAATTAATTTACACCACCCTAAAATGAATTGCTAATCTTTCAAAGTGTATTCGTTAGACTTTTTTTTGTTTGTTTTTTTCTGTATACCAGTCAATAAGATCTAGACCAATGAAGAAACTGGTAAAATATCTTAGGAACATTGTCTGATTTTGAAAAGCTAAGTGGGAATATAAATCCTTTCTTAAATATGCAATCAAATTCTCTGCTCTTTGCTTGTGGTTTTTTCTTTAGTTGTCTCTTAGAGCCGTATGTATGATTAAGATGTCCAAGGGATGCAGGCCCACAGTGCTCAGCTGTGGGACATTTGGATGGGAACGTAAAGGCCATGGGGGGTGTTCGGGCTTGCATCAGCCCTCATTCTTTAGCCTCACCTGGGCCCAATGTTTAAAGGGACACAGATAATAATATTGATTAACAACAATATGACTTACTGAATGCCTAACTTTGTGGCAGTGAATTGAAGTGGTAATGCGCTGCCCTAGTTAGTGTAGATAAATGCTTTAGGAGTTTATATTAAGGAATACAGAGGTCTTTAGTGTGATAAATTGCATCTTGAAGGATGATCCTGTATCAATAAGTGTATGTTGTACTTACTCATTCCTATTGCTGAGGCAACATAGGTTAAATCTCTTATGCTTGAAGCCTTTATTGACTTTCCAATTGTTTGGCAGAAGAAAAAAGTCCAGACTTCTTCTGATACCCTGGGTGCTATGCATGTACTATAAAGACACCTGGATTATTTTCTTTTGTGATTTAGCTTTTAAATGACTTGGTCTTCCTTGTAAATGCTCTGGCCTTCAACCTGTACCTTCTATGAAGTTGGTCCTTCTGCTTGGTAACCTTCTCAGATATATCTCGAGATTTGACTTATCTAAGCCCTATCTAAAATACCAGGTTTCTAGGAAGTCTTTCCTGATTTTCTTGCCTTGGAAGTAATAATTTCCACTCCCAATTTTGTAGCCACTTACAGTTACCTTTTTTGCAGCTTTTATTTCCATTACCTCTTAATCCTGTATCATCTTGTACATAACTATTGGCTAGCTTATTTTTGGTCAATAGCTTGGAAGTACTTAACCATTTAGCTTTCATAGGTAATTTTTTAATGGTGGACATTTACATAGTTTTTATAGGTTTTTACATTTTTCTAACATTAAATCTCACATGCACAAATACGTATACACTTTTCATTTCTAACCTAATTTTATAAAACAGCCAGTTTAAAGGAAAAAAAAAATGCAAGGAAGATAGAACAAAGGAAAGGCTTTTACACTGGAAACATTTGGGCAATGGAAAACTCAGGAGGCTGTTTTTCCGTTCTGCAGAGGACCAATGAGAGCGTCCTCACATATTTCTCTCCTCTCTGGGTAGGCATTTGGGAACCACTATTTTAGTAGACTGTGAGCTTTACCCGAGCTGATTTGTCTCTGAATCCCAATTTATCTCTATCTCCCTCTGAGATAATCCGGGGTTTCTAAAAGCTTGTAACAAGAAAATAACTGTGATTTGTGATACAGAAGCAACCAGGTTGGTGGATATATTAATCAAAGATCTGACAGTTGTCTAAAAAAAGGCAGAAGTCACTTTCTTTTACAAAACCATAATTGGAATGTGTAGGGAAGTCAGAGAAAAGGACAAGTTACAAAAGCTGTTTATTCTCAAAGAGCTGAACATTTTACCTAATCCCTAATTATGGCCTTATTTATTTTTTCCTTATTCCTAAAGTGTAAGTATAGTTAGATCATTAAAAACAATTAAGCAACTATAGAAAAGATAATTTTCTAAAGTGTATTCTGACCGCACATCTTGCTAAATTCTTTTTAAACATTCATAGAACAGAACAAATTGATTTTAATATTGGAAAGAAAGACGCTGATTTTTTTAACTTGCACTCTCTAGTAGAACTTGCTGTGGTAATGAAAATGTTCAGTAATATGCACTGCTCAGTATGGTAGCTACAGCAATGTGTGACCAGGGCAGCTGAGGACCTAAATTGTAAATTATTTTGAGACTTAATTTAAAATATCCATTTGTGTGACTATTGGCTTTTATATTGGACAGCGTGGTTTCAAAAGATTGACAAAGGCATGTTCAGAAATATTGTGCTGTAATTCGTGATGGCAACTTGACAGCATCTTATCAGTTTTCTACTGTAATTGGAGATATGTGAAAAGGAGTTTTTTTTTTTTTTTTTTTTTTTCCCCCAATTAGGTTTACAACTTGCTCAGGATTCCTTTTCTATCAAAGGCGCCATTGAACTTTGAGCTACTTTTAGCCTTTGGTTCACCACAAGTGTTTTAAATACTGGTATTTAATTTATGAATTACGATCTGTCCATTTCCTTCATTTTCTTATTTTAGATATGAGTTTTGATTTCATATACATTATATACACATTTGTGAAGACCAAGTGAAACAGGGATGGAGATTGTTAAATTTGAATACTCCTTTAGTCTGAATGTTACTATGAATAGAGTAAGCAAAAAAAAAAAATGCCTGCAAAGATGATCTTGCTTCACCTCCTCTGGGAGGGAAATTCTCAAATTCATTAAGTCACACCTTCTCATGCCTTTTTCATGTTTTTATGATCTGATGGATGCTTATGCTTCTGCCTGAATATTGTTTTTTTTTGTTTGTTTCCAGGATAATAGGAAAACTTTGTTTTCATTTTCTTCTCTGGAGCCTTTGACCTTCTGTCCTCCTCTTCCTTCGTAACAGTCCTGCCCAGCTGCCTCTTGTTTAGTGGAGTTGGGTATACAGGTGCACACAGGAACTTGATTTTGGAGAAGTCAATATCATTGTTGTATGCGAATTCTGTACTTCTTCCTTCTCCCTCCCCAAGATGCCAGATTGTAATAATATAACAACTTCCTAAATGATTAGGGGCCTCTTTTTTTTTTTTCTTCTTCTTTAGCCTGGTTTGACAGAAGATGCAGTCAGCTTGTCAGTAGCAACTATGTTACAAGGTGCAGATATTTGCTTTTATCTGTATTTATAACTTCATTCTCCACTTCCCACCCAGGCTGTTCCTGTTTAAAAAGCTGTTTTTGTTTGCTTTTTAAGTGAATTTCACTTAGGATTGCACTTTTCAAGTCTATACTATGTTTATCTTTTAAAAGTACATGGTTATTATTTTGTTTATTGAGAAGTTAAAACTGTCAATGCCTGATATCCCTCCACTGTGATGGAGGTATGTGGGGAGGAAGTGGGTAAAAATAGTGGATTCATGCATATTGAACCTGTGGTGGTGTCAGGTGTTTTATGCATGATCTCTTTAACACAATAACAGTGTGAGGGTAAAAAATAAGGTAATATTGATGTTGACATTTTATAGAAATGAGGTAATATAACTTGCCCATGCTTGAATCTATATCACAATAAAATAACAAAGCTTGAACTTAGATTGTGTTAGGTATGGGAGAAGGATATGAATGAAAGCATAAGTCATTTGTAAACCCTTTCTGAAAATAACGTGTACCTAATGTCTTTGCTTTTATTATATTTTGGGTTTGCTTTATATAATAAAACACATATTTAAAATTTTCAATTCAATGAGTTTTGATAATTATATAGTATCATGTAACCAAAAGCAAGATGTAGAACATTTCCATTCCCAAGAAAGTGCTTTCTACCATTGGAAAGTGCTTTCCAATTAAATATTCCATTGGTTCCTCCATTTTGCTATTGAGCCCATCGGCTGAACTTTTTATTTTGGTTATTGCATTTTTCAGTTCTAATGTTTTTGTTTAGTTCTTTGTCTTTTCAGAGACTTTCTATTTTTTGGCTAAAGCTTCTTGTTTCCATCTATGTCAGGTGTAATTGTTCATTGAACCATTTTTAGCACCGCTGCTTTAAAATATTTGAGAGGGAATTCTGACATTTTTGTTGTCTTGGTATCAATATTTATTGATTAGCTTTTTAAATTCAATTTGAGACCTCCAGGTTCTTGGTTATGAGTGATTTTCTATTGAAACTTGGATAGTTTCATTGTATATTATGAGACAATAGATTTTATCAAAACCTTCTCTCTTAGCTGTCTTTCTCTAATGCCACTCTGGCTCTCTGGCTAGAGAAAAGAGATGATGTCATTGGGTGGTGCCTATGGCTCAGAAGGAGTAGGGTGCCAGCCCCATATGCTGGAGGTGGCAGGTTTAAACCCAGCCCTGGCCAAAAAACTGCAAAAAAAAAAAAAAAAAAAAAAAAAAAAAAAAAAAAGAGAGAGAGATGATGCTACTTAGTTACTATCAAATGGAATTAGAAATCCAAGATCCCCATTCAACTTCAGTTGATAGTTGAAAGGTAGGGCCCTTTCACTATGGGTAATAGAGAAAGTCCTGACTCTCTGCTAGGTGGCCTCTGACACCCTCCTGGGAAGGAGAGCACACCTCTTCTTACTTGAGGGAGGTGAAAATTCAGCCTTGATATGTCATCTCAATTGTCATTGTCAGGGTGAGGAGATGATGAAAGTCTGGGCTCCCTGCTTGGCCTCCTATGATACTGTCCTGTTGGGACTGATGAGGTAGCTAAGTACAGTCTGGTGAGTGTGGAAGTCTAGGCTTTTCACTCAGCCTTTAGTGGTGTGGGTTGTTGGGTCACATTTTTTCTGTAATGTTTGAGTACAGCAGATTTTGTCTAAACATGTTCTATCTTTCTGGATTACCACTTTCCTGGGCCTTGCCGACAGAGAGCAGGCTTGTGTCATGGCTTCTTTTTTGTTTCCTTTAGTGTTCCAGACTGTGGGCTTTGTGAGCTCTAAATCTGGCATTTATGAAGCAAGAAAGAAGCCCAGTGAAGTCACCAGTACAGTTACAGACTTTCCTTGAGTTTCAAGGTCCTTAGTTGGTCTTTCTCTCTACCATTCAGTCTTCTTATGTTTGTCTTAGAGATCACTTTTATTTTTAGTGGGATGAATTGAGAAAAGTATGTCTATTTTCAGAAGGATCCAAGAGGCACTACATTATTTACAAAAAATAAAAACATGAGAAAAAAGAGTAAATTACATGTATTAAAGGAAAGTAGTGTTTCATAAAAACTTGGTTGAGTGCACATACATGTAGATGTCTTTGGGCATTGATTTACAAAATGAAATCAGTATCTTATGGTATCATGGTTAAAAATATTTTAAAGTCACCAGGATGGACCACTTATCCGTCTCTCAAACTGATACTTGAATTCCTCATCTAATGCTTCATAGAACCCCCGAGTACATCTGCCCTTGTATTCACTTCATGAATGGGAACAGCTAATATTCATGCCTTGGGATCATCCAAAGGCTTGCGTCACTGTACTGATGTTGAAATGTGTAAGTTAATCTGTTTTAATGTCCACTGTATATAATTGTCTAGATGTCAAGGGTAGGATGAGTGAATATTTGATGTGATGTTTGATGTGATTACAGTCAAGTAGTCTTTGGAAAATGAGATTCTCTTATAGCAACTGTTTTATGAAGATGACATTGTCTCAGACAAACAAACCAGAGCAAATTTGCATCACGTGTCTTGGAGCAGCCCGTGTCCTGACATAGCTGCACATGGTCTGAATGTCTGGCTGAGATGAGCCGGCCTCTGGGCCCAGCTTGGGCAGCCACATTGTAGTCAGCGGAGCTGTTGTCAGGCAGACTTATGAGGGCAGTGGAATGTGTTCTGTGTGTCCAGTCCTTTACTTTGCCTGCAGTTGTATCTCCTCTCTTATTGTAGTGATTTTCTTTTCCCCGTATCTTCCTACATGGAATAGGGAAGCCTCTGTTACTGGTCACGTAGGCTTGTTAGGGATGGACTTGCTCATCCTTTAATGCTACTGAATTACTCGTCTGGAAATTTGCATTTTACTCATTTTTGATGCACATACCTGTATTTAGAAATTTTAAGCTTCAGCATGTATAAGGAAAACCATATTTAGCTGACCAAGGAGAAGTTTGGAAATCCATCTATCTCCTCATAGCCTGACCAAAATAAGATTGAATATAGTATACCGTATATACTCGCGTATATACGGTAGCTCATTTAAGTTGCCTGGGAGTAGGGCGGTGCAGAGTAAGTCAGAGGACCTGTGAGCACCTCCTTGGTGTGACTGAGTGGAAAGGGTCAGGGTTCTCAGATCCCAGTGTCCTTCAGAACATGGTCTGCATGGTCAGCAAACCTTGCCTATAATGGGCCAGCTAGCAAATATTTTAGTCTCTTCAGACCACATCGTCTCTGTCACAGCTATTCCCTTCTGCTCTTGTAGTACAAAAGCAGATATAATCTAATAAGTATGGCTGTGTTCCAATCAAACATTTTTTATGGACATTAAAATTTTAATTTCATGTAATTCTCATGTGTCACAAAATACTTTTTTTCTTCCAATAATTTTGAAATATAAAAGGTATTTTTTGATCATAAGCCATTTGGATGTTGGCAGTAGAATTAATTTGGTCTGTGGGCCACAGTGTTCTGACCCCTGTCCTGGCAGATGTCTCCTGGGCAGGTTGCTTTGCCCAAGGAGATCTTATGCTCCCTTTCCAGTACCTAAACCCACACCTGTGTTACTAAAACAAACATTTCTAACGCATTTGTTGTATTTTCATGTTGGGTCATCAATAATCTGATACTCATAAACACATTTCCACTCATTCATGTGAAACATTTTATGAATGATACTTTTCTGGGCACCTAAGGTCCCCAGCTGAGCAGGAGAGTTTTTCCTCAAATCTTCACAGTGTCTTCTGGATTGACTGCACCTTTGATAAGTGGTTCTTGGTAACAACATGTATTCCTGATGTACATCTTTGTTGCTAAGCTATTACTGTACTTAGCTTTCTAAGTCATACTGGGAGTTAACGAAACCTGAAGCAGAATACTTCACTAGGATTGGAAAGGTTTTTTCCTTCTTTAAGAAGAGCTAAGCCATCATGTTATTGGTTAAAATGGAATCATGCTATTTTGCAGTGGTTCGCCTGAAAGTTCTAGAAGACCTAACAGTGGCTTAATAAGCAGAGAATTATTTTTCTTAGAGTATGAAATCCAGAGGTAGGCCTTTAAGAGCGTAGTTTGGGTATCCCAGAGATGTAGGACCCCATGTGGCTATTAGCCTCTTGCCTTTTTCACATGTTCGCAGCTCTACACTGACAAAACATCTGTAGGAATGCTATATGCCACTTCTACATTTAAGGAAGAGGAAAAGGTGATATCGAGATCTGTCCTCTTTTGTTGGTTCCAGAACTGTTTCTTCCCAAACTTCTGCTTATGCCCTTTCAGGAAGAATCTGTTCACGACCACCACTTGTAGCTGCAAAGGAGGCTGTAAAATTGAGTGGCTTTGTAGCCGTATCACAGGAGGTGGCAAAGAGGCTGTGGTGTAGCCAGTCACAAGTGTCTGCTGCAGAGTTAACGGGGCTTTCATAATGCTCCTGTGACATCTGGAGGGTGGTCTCTACTGAATTTGAATCCAGAATATAAAGCCTGAGCACTTTCATTAAACAGATATTTAGAGAGTATCTGCTAGGTGTATATTATGTGAGGGAGGTTTAAAAGAAGGGCCACTTTTTTCCCTAGAAACTATGTCTCTGGCTAGAAGAAAAACATATAAAATTGTATACAACCTGTCCCAGGTCTAATAATTATGAGGACTGACAGGTATTTGCTTCTATGATCATTCATTCTTTTAGCGACATGTATTATGTACTGAATATGTACAGTTGTTTAGGCTTTTTCAGTTAACCAGGTGATTAAGACAGTCTCTGCTCTCCAGATGGCAGTTGAGTAAATCAGTAGTTACAGGACGGCTCTGTGGTTCTGTGATTTAATGTATTTTGATGAATAGTACAATGAGATTGAATGCAACTTTTATTTGCTCTATGGAAAAATATGTTACAAGAACGGAATGGCATTGAGTAGGTTTGAATCTCTTTCCGTCATATCTGTGCTTGTTCTGTAAACAGTCCTTCAGTGCCTCCTGTAAGCTACTTGTCTACACACTAGGTTTGTAAAACTCAATAAGTAGTAGACACTTATAGAGGCTCCTAGTCACAGATGAGGAAGATATTTTAATAAATATTTGCAATGCATGGTATAGATTTATATGTGTATACAGATCTAATCAGAAAAAGTGAATTGTCAACATTGCTTAGGAAGATCTATTGGGAGCAAGATTAGTTAAAGGTTCCTGGTGTGGAAAAAAAGAATTAATATTTACTAAAAGGGTTATCCATGCAAATTATGGAAGGGAAGAGTATAATGTAAAAAGATGAGTTCTGTGAAAGCAAGGAAGCACAAAACCCTTCAGGGAGCTGCTAGCTATTTCTACATCATGGCAGTTGAGGTGCATTCTAGGAGCCAGTTCACCCTAACGAGCCACTGGGAATGTTTGCACAGCGTCTCTATTCAAGGCAAACCTCAGAATAAAGGAACATTCAACTCAAACAAGGCTCCATCACATGTTTCAGAAGAGTGTGGTGTGGGTGGGATTGGCAGGACAAGCGAGGTGACTTCCTGCTGAGTAAAACTCGCTTGTTCTTTAGGGTGAATGCAGTGGGGCCTGTGCATTGCTCAGCTGCTCTTGCCTGGTGGTGAGGAGGTCTGATGAGGCCTGGCCCTTTGTCCTTGGTACTCTGTTACTGGAACCTCACTCACATCAGAACGGCCTCCCACAGGGTGGGGCCCGGGAGGGCATGGGCTCACTTCCAGCCACCAGCAATTGAAGCCTTGCTTTTGCCAGTCAGGCTGGGACCTGTTTTGGAGAACATTTGCCTTACAGGAAAACCCTAACATGAGTGGATACTGTTGAGCTATCACTTTTATCTTGTTAGAAAAAACAAAAAGGAAAAAACATGGTCTAGCTAAAAATGTTGATGAGATTATTGGTAAAGAAACTCTTAAACTTTTTTAACTACCAAGTAAAATGGAGAAAAACTTTCAGATTTTTAAATAGAAATTATCTTTGGAATTCCTCTTTCTTTTTATGGAGGCAGTGGGGAGTTAAAATGACAGGGAGTGGGAGGCCATTGTTTTCTAAATTTTATTTTTATTGTGGTAAAATCTATAATTTATCATTTTAACCATTTTTAAGTGTGCAGTTCAGTGGTATTAAATATATTAAGCCATCACCATGACCTCTTCCTATAGTGTTTGTTACCCCAAACACTGAAACCCTGTACCCATAACTCACCAGTAACTCCCAAGCCCTGGATGTCTACTGTTCTATTTTCTGCCTTTATGGACCTGACTGCTCTAACTGCCTTATATAAGTAGAATCATATATTTGTCATTTTATGTCTGGCTTATTTTACCCAGTATAATGCCTTCAAGGTTCACTCATGTTGTAGCATGTATCAGAATTTCTTTCCTTTTAAAGGCTGAAAAATATTTCATTGTATGCATCACCTTTTTTATCCATTCATACATCCACAGGCATTTGATTTTTTACCTTTTGACTATTATGAATAATGCTATGTACATATATATTCAAATATGAGTCCTCGCTTGCAATTCTTTTGTGCATATATATACCTAGAGTTTGAATTGTTGGATCAAATGTTAATTCTGTGTTTAGTTTTTTTGAGAATCTACCATAAAGTTTTCTATAATATACTGGTTTTCAGCTTGTGGAAAATGTATTTTGCATGTGGAAAAAAAAAAAAAAAAAAAAAAAAAAAGATGGTGCCTTCAAAAAGAGCATCTCAGAATAATGCTAAAATTGTGCATTGGCAAAGAAAAATGCCTGTTTCATTTTTAAGACCAATGTTTGTGAAATCCATTTTGGTTTTTAACTCTTCATTCCAAAGAATTCAATATTAGTGACATTCAAATTAAATAAAAATGGCAGTGGCAACACTTCAGTAAAGACCACAGGCTGCCTGCTGTGTTGATTCAATAAGTAGAAATCAAGCACAGGAGAGGTTGGAAAGATCAGAGAAATGAGAAGAGGATTTTGAAACTGACCCATGAGCTGCTAAGCCCATTAAATTGAGTAAATAACTTGAGTGAAAACAAGAGAGTGGTGGGGATGGAAAAGGGACAGCAAACGGGCACCTTTTACATGAGGGGCAAAGAGATGGAGGTCACACCTTGTAAGAGGCCACTGGAAAGTGACTTGGTTTGTAAATATTAGGGACATGAAATTTCAGGGAAAACAAAGCAAAGTCTATCTGAAAGGGTTTTAAATAAATAAGCCCAAACACAAAAAACCTAAATCAACTACTGGCTTTGCAGTTGAGAAGGGAACAGCTATGGAGCATTAAAATATTTGTGTGAAGAATGAGGCTACGTGCATAGAAAGTCAAAAATCTATGCCTCCTGTTTATGGATATTTCACATTTTGAAAGCCAAGTAGTTGCTAGCATACAAAGTTTGTTTCTGATTTAAGGTATGATCATGCAAAAAGAGGAATCAAGCACAGGAGAGGTTGGAAAGATCAGGGAAATGAGAAGAGGGTTTTGAAACTGGTTTGTTTTGCAGTTGAATAAGTGTTTCCAAAGTGGCTGTTATATGCTGGTGTCTGGACTTGGGAGTGGAGATCATGGAGTACCTGCCCTCCAGGAGCTTACGGTAGGGTGGGTTGAGGCAGACAGGTCGATTAGGTCATCATCCTCAATAGCTTGTGGACAATGAAGTGCCAGAGGCCTGTGTTCATGAGAGAGCAGAGCCAAGGGTCTCTTGCTATGGTACCTAGAGATTCCTGGAAAGCTTTCTGCAGAAGGGATCTGGGATGACACAGAAGGAGTAGGAGTCAGCTTCCCAAGGGGAGGTGAGTAGGACTGGAGTGGAATAGAATGTTTTCCTAGATTGAGGGACCAGACTGAGCAGAAGTGGAGGAAGTAGGAGATTCGGTGAGGAGGTGATGGGGGGGAAGAAAATGCAACATATTGGCAGCTACAGCTGTTCAGTGGTATTCTTAGGCCATGAATTCCAAGTCAGGAAACAGCAGGGGCTTATGCTGGAAGGAAAGATGAAAACTACCTGTTTTTCTTTTCCTCATTAATGAATCCATCCCATGCCAATCCCCCAACTCCCTACACAAGCACACCTTTTGGAATAATCACAAGTTCAGTAAGTTAAATTAAATACTAATTGTAATCAGGCTATTCTTTTGCGATGGAGAAGCTGAGTAATGTGAACGGTAATCAGCCTTGTGCCCTCAGGTTTTGGCTACTGAGTTGTTGTTCCCTCACTGTCTAAAGGAGCATGTGCTTGGCTCCCCAGTGCTCTTGAGTAGCACCGGTGAAGTTTGGGGTATTGACTTTAGATAAAGTTCAGTTGGTTTAAGGATGATCCTATCTCTACTGCCAGGGTTTTGATTTATGTAATAATGGGCATGTGGCTGGGCACAGTACTCCCTATACTCACAGGAGGCTGAGAAGAGAAGAGTCCTTAAGACCAGGAGTGCCAGACCAGCCTGGGCAACATTGTGAGATCCTGCCTCTACAAAAAAAACTTAGTCATGTGTGGTGGTGCATACCTATTGGTGGTACATAACCTAGCTACTTGGGAGACAGAGGCAGGAGGATCACTTGAGTCCAGGAGTTCAAGGCTGCAGTGAGCTATGGTTATGACTCCAGCATGGGCTACAGAGCAAGACCCTGTTTCTTAAAAAAAAAAAAAAAAAAGTACTCCTAATCAAGGAGAAAGGAAAGTTGGGAGGCAGTTTGAGAGAAAGGAGCCATGGAAAACCAAGCTCTTTTGACTGTAAGAGGAGAACCAGAAGTTTATTGATCTAGGTGCTACAAAGGGACACAAGTTTAGGATAAAGGTGATATTATGGAAGACTAGAGACATGAAAACAATTCAGGGAACTTAATGACACTACTGAGCTGTGAAATCCACTAACTCTGAACCTTTCCCATCACAGGATTTTCTGTTGTGAAAGCAAATAATTTTCCTTACTATTTAATTCAGTCTGGATTTGTCTCTTGTAACCTCAAATCATGTGCACCCAGAATGATCCATGGCTTTTGTGACCACCTGCAGACACCTGGACGGCCTTTTGTGATCATAATCTCTTTGAGATCCAGAGCAAAGCCTGGGAAAAGAGACATGAACTAGTACATGTCAGCCTACTTTGCACCATGGCCTAGGTTGGTCCTTGGTTTTAGGAAGTGTAGAGACTAGAAGAGAAATGCACCATGCCCAGATAAAATGTGAGAAATAAGATCATGTAACATGACATGCATATGGGCCTCTGCAAAGTGGGTATTTAGCCTTAATATTTGTTGGATCCACTCTTCAGGCACACCATCTGACATGAGGTAAGTGCAGGGTGGGGATCAGAAAGCAGATATTTGAACTGGTGTTCAAGAAAGGATATCAGAACTGGTGTTCTGAAAGGACATCAGAACTTGAACTGGTGTTCAAGAAAGGATATCAGTATGTCAGAAAGGATATTTGAAGAACTGGTGTTCAAGCCAAAACCTGGAAGCTAGATGGTGTTAGGAGAAAAGTGGGAAAGAACATTTCCGGGAAAGAAACATGTACAAAGTTCAGGAGGAAGGAAGGAACAGAGTATGTTCAGGGAAGAGAAAAGGAAGTGTGTGGCCAGAGTGTCATGAACGAGGGATAACACGATTGGAGATGCAGTTGGAAAGGCACAACGGGACAGATAGTGCTGAGCCTCCTCGGCCATACTAAAGATTTTTGAATGATCTAAGTGTAAAACGAAACCATTAGAGGGTCTTAAGCAAAAATCTCATATGAGCCTGATAAGTTTGTGAATTCATCCTAGAAAAAGTGATATATACCTTGTTGCTGAATATCAGTCACCTTTGAGTTGGGGAAGCTAAGCCCTGATGCCAGCATGTAGTCCACCTTTCAAAGCAATTTTAGAACTCTCTTTCTGGAGTGGCCATCAGAGCTCTCATTGTATGAGGTCTGACAATTAAATACTCAAACTTCATACCTCACTGCTCGAGATCACTACTGTCTGGTGACCATTAGTGATATTCAGCAGGGAGGTATGTAGCATTTTTTCTAGGATGAGTTCAAGAACTTGATTGTCTGACCTCATATACACTTAAATGGGACTTGGGTAGTCAGGAGAGGTGAGCATTTGGCTGAGTGATTGTTCTGGCTGTATTTGGGCTAGAGTGTGGCAGTGGAGGATGGATTTCACAATATTTTGGATGTAGAGTAACTGTATTTGGCAATAAATGGAAGGAATATGATGAATAGCAGGGAAAGTGACGTCTAAGACGATGCCTCAGTTTCTGGGTAACCGGGAAAGACTGAGGCAGGCAGACTTTTATTGGTGGAAAACAAACTCACTTTCAACATGTTTAAATTTGAGGCCTCTGTTTAGCATTGAAATTCAAATATTGAGCAGCAATTTTACTACTTTCTGACACTCATCAGAGAGGTCTATCTAGGCTGGAGTTAAAATTGAGTCACCCGCATATTGATTGGAAACATACGAATGCTGGCACCCGGCAAGGACGGAGTGCAGAGTGGGAAGAAAAAACCTTACATCACTTCTTTGGGGAAGGCTTCCTTTGTCCCTCGGGTGTAAAGTATATGTCGGAAGCCTGGCAAAGAGACAATGATGGCCTGAATGGGGTATGGAGTAGCAGGTAGGATTTTAGAATTGCAGAAGCTGCCTGGAGGGGAAAAAATGCTGAGAAAGTCAAAGATTTTGGGCAAGAGGAGGTCATTAAATGCTGAGAAGTCCTGAGGGATCCTGGGGAGGACAGTGGTTGGGTATTTGCCTTTAATTCCCTGAGATCAAAGGAAAGGGGATGGAGATAGGAGTTTGACTAAATGTGACATGATAGCATCACAGAGAAATGAAATCATTCACTGCCAGAGAAGTCAGAACACACGTACCTGCCACGTGCACACATGAGCACACTCACACACATCATGGTCTATGGGCGCCATCCAGGTTCTCATAATGTTCGCTACTTATTTGATGATAATGAGTACATAAGAGAGGCTTGTAAGTATCTGCTCCATTAATAAATATCCCTAGAAAAGTGAGCTTTAGATCTCACTTGTTGGGGTATTTATATTGGAAGGCATAGACAGAGTAAGTTAGAAATAATTGGAAGCCACTGGGCTCGACCCTCTTGAGCCCTCCACTGGTTTTTCCTGCCTTTCTATGTAGAAGTGATGGCTCAGTTTTAACATCACTAGTTCTTTTGTGTGCCTCTTTCATTATATAGTGAGTTCTCTGAAGGGTAGCATCTGCCACCTCTAAAGACATGTTCCCAGAATCTGACCCAGGGATGGCACATGGCAAGTGCTCAGTAAATATTTGTTGAATGAATGCAAGAGGGTAGACTTGAGTGGGTGCATACAGAATAGAGAAGATTCAGAAGAAGGAAGAGGAGCACTTTCAGATTGAGGGAGAAATACAAGCTAAACTGCACAGGTTGGAATTATTGCATGTGTAGGAGGCAGTCATGAGATTGCCTGATTTGGTATACTCATCTGTAATGTGGGGATTAACTTGCTCAGAGTCAAACTCCGAATAAATGGTTTCTGGATTTGCACTGAAGTCTTTCTGATTTCCAAGCTCCAAGTTTCTTATTATACCAAGCTCCCTCCTCACCATTATTCTCCATAGTTATCACACCACCACTCAATGTGCTGATGGCTTATTTTTTCCCACTTTGGCCTGATGAAGTATTTTTTGTCACGGACACTTTCTATGATTTGTTTTCTGAGTTCTATTTGTTCCTCTTTCCTAGCTCTCCACTGTGGTTTGAATCCACGGGGTATTGATCACCCTGCCCGAGCCGAAGGTATTAAACTGCAAATTGAAGGTGAAGGTGTAGAATCTCAGTCCATTAAAAACAAAAATTTCCAGAAGGTGCCTGACCCTAAAGGAACCCCCAAGCGACTGCAGGCGGATGCTGAGACGGCTAAGGTGGGTAATATTCCAGGTAATTACAGAGATTCTAAAGCTTTGGTGGGCTGAGGTCCAGCCACGGAGAAGAACTAAGAGTGCTCCCACTAATTACCGTGCAGTGTCAGTTAATGAATGCTGGATCTTGAAGATAAGTTATAATAAATGCAGATATTAACCGCAGTCCCTTCGGCTCAGAATCGAAACCCATTTGTGACCAATCTCATAGCGTGAGGCTCTGAGCTGTGGGTGATAGAGAAGAGCTACAGGATTCACCTGCCAGGTTCAGGTTTATCCTTTTATGGTGTGGGGCAAGTCATGAATCTTTGAATCTCAGATTCTTCATAAAAACTGCCTCCCCCGTCAGGTTGAGCAGAGCAGATGGTTTCATGCTTGTGGAAGCACTTTGTAAAAGCCCAATAACCGCAGTACTGGGAAAGGCTTTTGCTTATGTATGGACCCTAGTAATAACAGCTGATATTTTGTGAAATATGTATGGACATTCGAGGTCTTGTCTGAAGGACTCTTGATGTTCTGGCTTATTGTGTCCACGTGACAGTCCTGTGAGCTGAAAAAGTACAGTTAGTAGGCCTCCACTTACTTAATGGAGGATAACATGGTTCTGTTTTGCTGTAGCATCTTTAGTTCTCTGTACTCTTTAACCTACATGTAGGTACCATGACACTGAAAGAACATTGGCAAAGATACATTGAAACGTGGGTTTAGGGGTAGGTAAATCATTAGTAAGGACAGCTTCTTAGAAAGGCTGTCTATAATGGAGTTGGCACTTACATAGATTTTTGTCAGAAATCAGTGAAGATGTTATGGGCATAGTGTTGAGGATGTTTATATTAGTTTTCCCCTTGGAAATTAATCTTCATATGGCATTTGATTTTTCCCCTTCTGTATATTCTGTGCAAGAGAATTTATTTTCAAATGCTTGTTGACTGAATGTACGTAGGTAGCCTTAGAGAACAAATGTAAGCGCTTAAGAAAAATTTTGAGGAAACAGGTCACTTAGTACCATAACCACCTCTTTTCTCTTCCCAAGTAATGATTTCCAAAATCAAAAGTGAATTTTTTTCCTTTATCTACAATTTTGAATAATTACTATGCTTCTCTTTAGTGTGAATAATTAAAAACTATTGACCTTAACAGTGTGTGTTTGTGTGTGTGTGTGTCCAGTAGAAAGTGGGGGGTTACCAAAGAAGATATCATAGGTATTTTGCACAAGATATTTTAGCTGAGAGAAAGTATACTTCATGGGAAATTGATTATTGAAGTTTGGTTTGTGAGAAAAGTTGGAAATTAAGTGAACCTTATTAAGATATCTTGAATGAGCCAGGGAAAACATCTTAAAGGTCGTCTTCAGTTTGTGAGTAGGAGCTTTTCAAAAGGGTACTTAAAATATTAAAAGCTGTGGTAGAGAGAAAATAATAATATATTGCTGATTTTTAATTCAACTATAATCAAATATTTCTAGATTATAATTCTTTGCAAATAGATTGGTAATGTAAATGATCTGATTCAAATCTAATTTGATTACTTCTGAATTATCTTGGATATGTGACATTGTAGCAAATCCTGAATTTTTGTCAGCACTTTGGCCTTTGCGTCAGTTTGTAGTGAATGAAATCATATACTTCACTGAGGAAACGGATGTCTATCGTGAGCCTTTCTTCAGGAATAGACCATGTATTAAAAATCAGATTCATTTGAGATTATTTAAGTCATCGATAATGAACCCTTCCTCCCCAAAAAAATGAGATTGAAAGATCTGGAGTTTTTCATACTGCCATCATATTTAGGAATGAACATACAATACTTTATTACAGCTTAGACAAAGCATTCGTACACTTTGCCACAGAGGACTAGGTGACAATGGTAGTCGCTGGGGGAACAGGGCTCAGAGTGCTGTAGTGTGTGATTATGATGGATGCCACCAGCAACAAAGACCCTGAACTTGTTTTTTTTTCATGTACAAACACATTTACACTTCTCCTTCTGTTGCATTTATTTAGAGGGTAGGGGACTTGTGAGCCATCTTTTTTGTTTTGGGGGTAAGTAATTAAACCTTGGGTAACCTCATCTACTCTAAATTCACCTTAACAAAATGAACCTCTGCTAGAAATGCATGCGTTTAAAGCCGTTCAGTAATATAAATAGGGACAGCTTTTCTGGAGGACAATTTGATCATAGTTATCAAAATTTTAAATGTGTTTAATTTGTGGGCCAATAATTTTCTCTCTAGGAAATTGTCTTTGTCCAAAATAAATAACCTGTCCAGATGTACAAAGATGGCTGCAGGAGAAAACACAGGACATAGCCCAGATGTTCATTCATAGGACACTAGCCAAAGGAACAGTGTGTATTAATGCAACGGGGTAGAATTCTTCCTTTGTAAGGATGCAGGAGACTTATCTGTGTGGATGTAGGAAAAACGTGATAATATATATATATACTTTTTGGCCGGGGCCGGGTTTGAACCCACCACCTCCGGTGTATGGGGCTACTGCCCTACTCTTTTGAGCCACAGGCACCGCCCAACATGTGATAATATTTTAAGGTAAGGAAGGGAGAAGGGCAGGTGTGGCATGGTGTGCAAGTTATGTTCTCATTTATGTAAAAACGTGTTTGTGTAAAGGCATCACTGAGTCTGGGAGAATTTACTTCACGATTTGAGCCGCAGTTTATGTCTGGAGTTGAGATTATGTTTGAGTGTTTTTAAAGTTGGCTTTAAAGCCCTTTTTAGATTGCTCTATTAACTCCGGTAGCCCAAGCATGACTTTTCCTGATGGTTGGGATATAAGGATGCCTTCTAGAGTGCTGGATTTCTTCTCACGACTTCTAATTCTTGCTGCTGAATCTATTTTCCAAAGGAGTGAATTATCCTGAGGTCCTTTTGCCCCCATGTGCTTTGGGTTGTGAAATCTATCAGATGTGGTGCTTTTGCATTTATCCCTACCTAGACTCTGGGAGTCCATAGCTCTGGACCAGGTGTTACTTTAATGTTTCAATTTGACATTCTGCCTGTTTACTTCTGACTGATTATGCAAATCAAGTCCCCCCAGATGCACTTTCCCATTTGCAGACTTCACACGGGAAACCTGGTTCCAGCTCCTTGTTGTGCCTTTGGGGCCTGCCACTTTGAGTCTGTCCGTGTTGGGCTTTGAAACCAATCCCTTGGCATCCCACCTGTTCATATCCCCAGCAGACAGAGTGAGCTCTGCATCTTCTCAGTGCTGTAGCTTTCTGACATCTACAGGTTTCTTTTCCTTAATTTAGAGCTTGATGTTATGTAAGTTTAAAAATATTAAATATTTTCCAGTATCTGTCAACAATGATAGAGCCTGATTGTATCATGTGCTTAATTGAACATGCTGACCTTGAAATTTGTGTGCTTTTGTGATTAAAAAGTATAAGTGCTTTTCATGTCCTTTCTGAAAAAAATAATTCTTGCTCTATGTTAGTGATATTTTGCGATCATTAGTCCCAGTTCCTCAAAAGACTCTGGACCCTCATTCTAGAAAGTGTTTGTCTTGGGCACAAGTTGTCTCCAGCTCTTACAGAACAAAAGAGACCAACGGAGGACCCAGATCAGTTTTAGGTCTTGTTATTGGGCAGCATTCAGTCTAGTAGGGGAAATAATAATGAATCCACTTGAAATGTGGATATGCAAAAGATTTTTACCAACGTAAGTCCTAAATTCCTGTGAGTGCATGGAGCCCAGAGAGAGAGACGAGCTATGCCATGCCACTGCTGTAGTTTCAAGTTCAGATGCAAAAATTGTATTTATTTAGTTTTGCAGAAGAGTTACAAGGTAAGAGATAGAGTAGGCAGCATGTTTTCATCTCATTGAAGCCCCGAAGTTATCCAAGGTGACCCCTTGGTGACACAGGAGCATGTACAGCTGTCATCAGAATAAAGGTGAGGATGGGCCTCTGTGACACAAAGAAGGCAGAGCTTCTTTTTCTCATTGGTCTTCTACAGCATTCTAGTCATGTAGGCACAAAGCCAAGTCACAGATCCTGTAGAACAGGCATGTGTAGTTCCATGTAGCATCTTCCAAAGAAACAGCCCTGTGAGAGACTGAGGGCTTTCTCAGATAGGCCCAGCCCTGAGGTTAGCTAACCCTTTACTCACAGAGAAGTTGGGACAAGACCAAGAGTGGGAACTCCAGCACAAGAAGCGCTCAACTTGTGCTGAGAAGTATGGGTAAAATTCCAATATGTAGAACTAGGAATGAATGGAGGGGCTCCCTTAACAGTGAAGGAATGAATAGAGAGCTCCCTTAGCAGTGAATGCTATGCATCCTGAGCCCAGCCATGGCAGCAGAAATGTTCAGGAGTGTTTGACATCAGTCTCTTAGCATCAAGGTTTCTGTTGTGGAAATTGAGACCAGAGCAGTAGATTAGGGCCAATTTAGATGGGATTTGAATGCTGGGATTAGTAGCATCAATTTGGTTTTTACCTGCATTGTTTGATATCACATAAGGCTATTTAAATTTATTAAAATTGAATAAAATGAAATAAAGTACTTATTTGCTCATGGCAGCCACATTTCAAGGGTTCAATCATCACATTTGTCTAGAGGCTACTGTTTTAGATAGTATGCACGTAAAATGTGGCTGTCTTGGCCGAAATTTCTACTAGATGGCACTGCTCTAATCTGGGAGAAACCATTGAAGTCCTCTGGGTGTATAGGAATAAGATGAAAAATGAAATTGTGTTGACATTCTCTCTGATCCTTGCCCTGGGGCCTGGTAGAAGTGTGCTTTAGTAATAAAAAAAAAATAATAAAAAGTAAAAGTAATCCTAGACTGTGTTTTGAAAGTGATGTTCCCAAATGCTCTGATGGTTGGAATTAGAGTTTCCATGGCAACACCGGCTATGGAATAAGATCACCCTATCAACCAGCAGCACCCTGGCTGGTTCCTATCTTGGAATTCTGGGATGTGGTTTTTTTTTTTTCCAGTTTTTGGCCAGGGCTGGGTTTGGAACCGCCACCTCTAGTATATGGGGCCGGTGCCCTACTCTTTTGAGCCACAGGCGCCACCCAGGATGTGTTCTCACAGGTGGCCGTAACACATTGGGAAATTAGAAACACTTCTAGACTTGATTTTCTAGGTGCTCACAGGGAAACTTCTAGCTGCATTTTTTGCCTCTTAAATCTGGGTTATTTTTTTCCTGCTATCATGCAAATTCCTAGAGTCAGAGCTCTTTGAGTGTGTCCTATGTTTGCACATCTGGCCCACACCTCTTCCTTATAAAATCTGTATTCCCATTTTATAGCTGAGTAACCTGAGACTTCAAATGACTCACCAAAACTTAGTTTCTTGTTAATAACTCAAGAAAGTATAATGACTCTAAATTCAGGGTTTCCTATTCCCCTAATATGAAATGTATAAATTACCAATTTATTTGCAAAGAAAATATAGTCTGTTACACTGAGAATCTGGCCAACTAGGCAAAAGAAGAGGTTAAAATGCTGCATGTATTCTTTACCCCTCAAGGAGAAACAGCAAATCTTGATTGCTGTATTATATAAGGGAGAAGCAATACCAGCATCAGAAACAGTGAATAATTGCCTGCACTTGGCTTTCAGATGCATAATGTGAATCTTTGGCAGCAGATAGCCTTTTCTCATTAGGCTAATATTAGATTTAGTTTGTATTTCTTTGGCACCGAATTAAAGGAGCTGGCCTGGAACTTGGTGCTGGAGGTAGGAGGAGGAAAAAGATTAGGAACTTTGGATAAGCCACAGGCGGATAAATGAGAATTGATTGCTGGGTGACTGGTGGACATTTGTAACAGTGTGCAAGAGCCATTAATCTGGGATTAAAATAGAAAGCTAAACGGACTTAGACTTATGTTAAAAGATGAAGGCTAGATTGTGCTTAACCTTGATCAAATTACCTTGCTCAGCTGCCTCTGAGGAGGTCTGTGGCAATTTGGGGATAGAATGATCTAATTCTTGGCTATCTCTGTTTCTTGGCTTGATGAGCAGAAGTGTCTCCAGTTGAAGCTGCCAACCTAGTATAATGTCACCAATGATAGGAAAAGACATAACGCAGGAGAAACATAATGAGCACATGCTTTGTTAAGAATTATCATAAGGGTCAGAACAAGAGAGAGCAGCAAGGATGACTTCATGTCATGTGAGTTCTAGGGCCCAGTATGTCTACATCAGATACTTGGGCAGATTTCAAAAGAAGCTACAGTAAATTCATATTTCAAGGGGTAAATGTTTATTACATGTTAAGCTGTGAAAAGTGTGACAGTAAATGGGATATAATTAAGGCCTAGATTCACTGTATAATCAACAAAGAAGGAAACCCAGGAAGCATCCAACCATTTAATTTATTCTTCAGGTAAGACAGATGAGACTCAGATGAGATACAGCCCCATACCAACAGGGGAGGGTATCAGGGACAGTTGGTTGTCATATGTCCCTGACCCTCCTCCATTGCTTTGCCTCTGACGTCTCCAAGATCCTGAGGCTAGCCATGTGAAGTTCTTCTAATACATGATAACTTTCACTCTTGTATGCTGTCAAAACTATATAAAATAACAAGTACTTGCAGCCTTTTGGCTAGTGCTACTCTTCTGGTGGACTGAGATCATCATTTATGCCCTTTGAGGATACAAATTGAAAGTAGTATTCTAGGGGTGGTGGTGGATCAGAGGCTACCAGATTTGAGTTTGTCCACCTACATGACTAGATTATTAAGGTAAGTCTCTAGAGCAGTGGTTCTCAACCTTCCTAATGCCACAACCCTTTCAGGCAGTTCCTCATGTTGTGGTGACCCCCCCCCCCCACCATAAAAATATTTTCATTGCTACTTCATAACTGTAATTTTGCTACTGTTATGAATGGTCATGTAAACATGCAGGATGTATTTTCATTATTACAAAGGGGTCATGACCCACAGGTTGAGAACTGCTGTTCTAGAGACTATTGGTATTCGCCATCCCTTCTGCCTATGTCTTTCCCCTCAGTTATCATGCAGCTGGTTCCTTTCATTTAGGTCCCAACTCAAACGTTCCACTTCAAGAGTCTTTCCTGATACCTCTAGATTAGTTCTCAGTCATGCTCCCTGGCGTCACTTGTTCTGATGTCCTCCAGAGAACTTCTAGTCTGAAATCATCTTGTTTTCAGCGTCTATATTGAGAGCAGTGATCTTGTCTGTCATGTTCACTGCTATAACATCAATGCTCACTACTGTGTCCAGCACATAATAAAGGTTAAGTTCTTGATAAATGAATGTCAGTTCTTATAACACAAAATCCCCTTGCCCTTTGTTTTTCTTCTCTCTTTGCCTCATAGTTATGTCTTTAGCTTCTCCACAAGCAGAAGGGTTAATCCTGCTGGGTCCTATAATGGCTGACCGTATCAGGGGGATGCTTTTCTGGACTGATGGGTACAAGTGGAACATCGTGCATAGGGTGGGCAGGGGCACTTGCATATCTACTCTAGGACCCTTTATCCTCAAGTCTAGCTTGTACCCAATACAAGGCAAATACCTGATCACAGTCTGTGGGAGTCATTCCAAAGTTTGCTTAGATTCAAGCTCAAGATTGGCCAAGATTCAGAGGGCAAAGCTCCTCCACCCTCCTCCACAGCTCTGCTCAGGGGCCTTAGTGTAAGCAGCTGTTGGCTTCCCTGATTTCTCCCTCATCTGGTCTAGTCAAAATTTGGAGGTGATGAAAGCAGCTTCTTCTCTTTAAATTGTTAGGAACTCCTGACTTAAATTGAAAAGTCAAACTGCCAGGTAAAACCAGATGCGTTATTTCCAGGACTGTACAAAATAGAAGTTGTTTTCAGATGTTGCTTTCATAAATACCCTCAGATGTGCAGGATGTCCCCAAATTCTCCATACATAGAAAAATGGGCAAACTCATGTTTCATGTCATTTTTTAATATTTATCAACAGAAATATTTTGTTACTATTTCATACAACTTTGTAATGGATATTTTGTAAATGTACATTTAGCCACAATTTTTTCTATGTGTGGTGTGGTGACCTTTGGAATACCCTACATACTGTCTTACCTTGATATAACAAAGTGCCATTGATTTGGTGGCTTGAACAACAGACATTTATCTCTCACAGTTCTGAAGGCTGGCAAGTCAAAGATCAAGGCATGAGCTGATTCAGTTCCAGAGAGGGTCTTCTTCCGGCCTGCAGAAAGCTGCTATCTGACTGTGTTCTCTCATGGCCATCAGCCCTTGGATCTATGGATGCTCATCCCTCATGGGGGCCCATCCTCATGATCTCATCTCAAATTTTGCTTCCAAATACCATCTGGTGGGGCTTCAGGCTTCAACCTATACAGGGACATACACATCCAGTCCATGACACATACATGTTGAGTGTCCCTTATCCAAAATGCTTGCAACCAGAAGTATTTCATATTTTTTTATTTTGGAATAATTACATATATATAATGAGAAATCTTAGCAATTGGACTGAAGCTTAAGCGTAAAATTCTTTTATGTTTAATATGTACCTATTTACATTGCCTAAAGATAATTTTATGCAATATTTTTAATTTTTTGCATGAAACAGTTTTGACAATGTGTTGACTGCAACTTGTCATTTGAGGTCAGGTGTGAAAATTTCCTCTTATATTGATGCTCAAAGTCTCAAATTTTGGAACTTTTTTTAATTTTTTTTTTATTAATATTAAATCATAGCTGTGTATATTAATGCGATCTTGGGGCACCATACACTGGTTTTATAAACAGTTTGACACATTTTCATCACACTGGTTAACATAGCCTTCCTGGCATTTTCTTAGTTATTGTGTTAAGACAATTATATTCTACATTTACTAAGTTTCACATGTACCCTT
>CAUYPK010117755.1:0-21033 GCA_963574355.1 Loris lydekkerianus
TTTATTATGGTGTTTTATTAAAACATTTAAATTTTGCTATTTTTAAAAAATTTTATCAATAATTAAAAAAAAAAAAAAAAAAAAAAAAAAAAAAAAAAAAAAAAAAAATTAAAAAGTCAAAGCTACAGAGAGTGGCAATTCTAAATTACAAACTGAATAAGTCTGAAAATGGGAGAAAGTTTTAGAGATGTAGTGATGATAGTATTTACAGTGTACTTTAAAAAATGTGATCAACTAAAAGTGAGCAGTACTGACTTGGCATGCCCAGTAGGCTGTTTAGAGAAAACCCTCATTCAATCTTTTACTACATAAATGATCCTGGGAGAATTACTTAAACTCTTAAAGTCTCTCAGTTTCTTCATACATAAGGAGCAACTACTACTGTCTTCCTCAGAGTCTCACCAGGGATAAGCTACCACATGTGAAAGTGCCTTGAATTAGGAAATGTCTGACATATGCTGGTTTCCTTCTTTCTCATGTCAGGCTCTGAAAAATAAGTCTTTTTTTCCTCTGCTTAGTGTTTTTAGTGATGGAGACATAGATCAGAATAAATGGATCCAAAAGAAAGGGCACATTTAATAATAAAACTATGCCTATATCCAGGCTGTGGATTATAAAAATAAGTACATATAATTTCTGAATCTGAATTATTACTCACTTCCTATGTCTGGAATACATGAAAATAAATACATAAATAATTAAACAATGAGCTGTGAAAAGGTGGACTGAAACTTTTTTCAAGAAGTTTCTACAGCTCTTCAATGCTACCCTATTTAATTCCAGCAAAATTTGGTCCTAAAATAAACCACTTCATCCAAAGTGTAGTGTCTCTGCTATATACACAACACGGCACTAGAAGGCTAACAAGCAACTTCCTAAACATAAAACAGGAGAATGTCAGCTAAAATGTTACCCTTTTAAGAGATCAAAGCCGATTTATAAGATTAATAATTTGTAAGTATTGAAATTATGCATATGATAAATGTGGCTACCTCAGCACTTCAAACAAAAGAAATTTATAGCAAGTACTTAAAAAGAATACAATGATTCACATTTCAGCATCAGAAATTTACCATTCCACTTTGTAACACCCAAGGAAAAAAATGTTTTGAATTCTTGCTGAAAGTAATAACTGCTAACAGGCAATTCTGCCTTATAAAATTTTACGCAAAGAACTCTGAAATATACACTTAGAATTCCAAATTCTCATGTGATAGCAAGACTATCATTAGTTCATTCATGTATCTCTTCAACAGAGAGACTTTACTGAAAGACTCTGGCCATGTGAGTTGGGCATGTGGTTTGGACAACAACAGTGGAAAATGGTATCAACAATGACTTAGTGAATAAGAAGCCGAGAATATGGAAAGAGATAAGCAATATTTTGATAAGCATCCTCTAGTATACAATCCAGGAAGGGAACACCATTTTCAAGCATTTAGAAACAGGACTGGGCTCATGAGAGGCACAACAGTAGCATTGGCTGCTGAGGTTCTGATACTTTTATTATTAGGTATTCAATAACTTATTCAGGTATCCCATTTTACAATTAGCTAAATAATGAGGCTGCATTTCTAAAACTATAATTGAAGGCTTCCTTTTAATAAGTTATTCTTCTGAATCTGGAAAAGCCAAGTAAACAAATTGTTTACTTGATAATAAATTGTAGTACTTGATAATAAAAATTAAAACAAATTGTATTTGTAAGGATATAACAATAATCATTTTCTCTTAGTGTGGAATCTCTTTCCTAGAGGTTCTACACTAAAAGTTTCCTGCTTGTGCCATCTCCCTAATGTGTGTTCTGCCATAAACTTGCCTAGACCACTGAATTCCAGCAAGAATTCCTTCAGCAGGCCAAAAGTTGAACTGTCTGATGACATGGCACTGGTGCTGTTTATACTAACATCTACTATGGAAACTGCCAAGGACCCAGTCCACTATAAAGTTTTCAGAAGAAATGGCATCTGATATAGCAATAGCTGAAAACACCCTCACGGGTTACTAATACAATTAAAGTATTAGGCTTTTCATAAAAACTCAAGGAAGACACTTCTCAAAAGCCCAAGAAGTCAGATTAGTGAAGAACTATATAAACAATTCCTGTTCCCAGATAACAAACCAACCTGCTGTGAACTTTCTTAGAAAAGAAAAAAAAAGGATAAAATGAGAAAAGATGCCATGAAATTCCCTTCCTTTTCCTCAAAATATGGTCAATAATCTCTTCCCTTAGGAAATTATAATAACAAATTAGAATTCTAAATTTTCCTTGGGGTTTCTTCTGGTATTGAAGTTTATAGCCTTTCCTTTGTTACAGACACAGTAGTTCAGTAGTGCATAATAACACAAATATCTCAGTTTAAAGGCATCAAAATAATACAAAAAATCTAGCCTGCAGTCCATGGGCTTCATACACCTGTCAGTAACCTCGTTTAAAAGCACAATGAGGAAAGTCATATTATGGGGAAAAAAAAATCACAAAACTAGGCCTCCTCTGTTAGGTTTATGTTGAATAGGTAGGCTTATTAAACAAATTTTAGGGACAGAAATATTTTTTGTCAGTTTACAAGTTGGTTTAAAATATACAATCATCATTTATTTATCAAGTAATTGAAAAACTAATTTCTCAATTTCTCCTCTTTTTGCTTACTCTTCACTTTTAGGCCTCCGTGTAACTTGTTAGCATCTCTACTAGAAGATTATAAAGAAAGAGTAAGACCAAAAATAAATCAATATTGTATTACTACTAATTATGAGAAGTGAGGCAAGGTTTCAACAATGGCTTGATTATTGATCATACTAAACTTTCAGTTTCCCATGTTCTTCTCTTACTTTTCTCTTATTTATGTCATTTTGGTCCTTTTCATTTGAGCTGGGATCCATGAAAAACAATAGGATTCATGATATTTTTAAAAAATATTAAATACTTTAAGATATTCCAGTGTCCTGATTTATACATTTCTGTTGGAACTAGCCCTTAAAATAATACAATGGGTAGCAGAATTGTAGTACTTGATAATAAAAATTAAAAAGTCCATAACAATAGTTCGGTTGTCCAAAATAGGACATGGAACCGTATACCACCATACCACTTTTCTCTTCCTTTAGTAGTTTTTTCTCCCTAAAATATACTAACTAGATAAAGACACCACTGAACTCAGATAAACTTCCACCAGTCCCAGCCATGACTCCCAAAGCACTACATTTGGAGAGGGTACTCCAGAAAACCAACTAATTCTATGGCTAAAGTGACATGCTATCAGCTACTCTGGTTTTAACTCAACACAGGGGAAGAGGCCTTTTTGCAAAATCAAAACTCCATCAGAGAGATTGAGCTCAGCTGTTCTCTGGATGGGCATTATGTAGTCTGTAGGATTCAGAGAGGTGCCTGAGGACTTTGCCCATAGACCTGAGGTGGCCTAGTGGGGAAGCAGCTTTTATCATCCACAGAGAGGAAGACAGTGATGGCTGATACACACACACACACACACGTAGCCCTAGGTTAGTTCACAGACCCAGCAGGAGATTATTCTAGTGTGGCTGTAGTATTATCTTCCTGGGAGGTAGAGGAGGTCATGAATGTATGAGGTGGGAATGAGGGTGTGGCAGGTGAGAAGGGAAGACAGCCTGTCCCAGAGGGGGAAAGCCACTTGGTATAAAGTCTGCACCACATGTAAAACCTGCTGATGGTGCTCTGATGCTCGTGGGTTGTTATTTCTCCTCTCATTTCAACATGAACAGGTTTGGATAAAGGCACAAGTCTCACATGAGTCTGTGGTGAGTAGGGACAGTTCTCTAAAATACCATATTCCTTCTTTTGTCCGACATCATGGCATGAAGATAATTATTATTTAATATTCTCATGATGCTTTATTTAGACTCAAAAGCATATTTTTAGGTGTTTAACAATCATTAGCAAATGCATAGTGGACATTTTAAGATCTACACTGCATAGGATAACATCTCTTCAAAATGAAAAATTGCCCATCAAAGAAATTACAAGAAACTTTTACAAAAGGACCTTAAAGGTGGGCTTATGTATAAGCAGCCTCAGTGAAATGGCTAGCTTGTAGACAGCAGCATGCCTAGCACTATGTAGGTGCTTTAACTTCCATTTTCCTTCTATTTGGGTTTTAAAAGATTATAATGCATTATACATTTCAAAGATAACTAAGCCTTTAAAAGACTTAAGAGATAAAAGTAGAAATCAGGTTTAAAAAAATAGAACGAGAAAAATGATCATTTCTGGGTCGGCCTCGGATGATGTCATCACAGGTTCTAAATGTAATAGCAAAGCAGTGTACACTAACTCTTCCTGCCCATGTGACCTCTAACATCAATTTGGGCAAAACAACTAATATTTCAATAATTTTTTGGCTGAGAAGTGAGATTGGGAAGCAAAAGATTAAAAGAGTTTAGAGTGCCCAGGATGAAACGATGTGAGTGTGTGTGTGTGTGAGAGTGTGTGTGTGTGGGACCGCGCACGCGCACGCGTGGGGGGCAAGGGGAGGAGGCATGAAAACTAACTCTTCCAGCACACACCCCTTTTGCTACTACAAGGGCATCCAGCAATCACATTTGCAATAGTAAAAATGCTGAAGAATCCTACAGTCTCCTTCCTTCCACAATCATCCCTATTCTCTCCTATAAAGCCCTTCTTGCTTTATCGGTGCCAGGAAATTCTTCAGGGGTTAAATGGGGAAGTGCAGCCACTACCATTGTTGCAATAAATAAATGAATGAACCATAATGAACCAGCAATCCATCCCTGGGAAGCAAGTATCTTATTTTCTACAATTACATACGTTAGCTAGTAACCACATATTTTTTAAAAAAATTGTATATTATCTTTTGATGTGTGCATATGCATGATAGATACACATGCATCTCTACAAAAAGAAGCATAGTGCCCTGCACACACATACATCAATACTCCAAAAAAAATTTTTTTTAGCACTATTTATTTCAATGAAAAGACAAATAGCTTTTAAAAAATTGGATAGGCTAGCAACTTCATCTCAAAGGCCTTATATTTTGCACATACAGCTTATACAAATACAAACACACACACACACACAAAGGTTTTTTTTTTTTCCATGCCATAGACAATGCTAAAATAGCAGAGATCAGGTTGCTATGCCAACAGATTTTTTCTAAAATGAATAAAATTATTAGGAGGGAGAAAACATTCTTGACTTCTTGACTCCTTTCCTCCCGTCCATGAAGCGAGAGGCTCAGGGAGGGCGAGAGGCTGCCAGATGGGGAGGAGGGGAAGGAAGGGAAGGTGGGTAGAGGGGTGTTTGCTTACCAAAGATGCTGATTTGATCGTGGCAAAGCGCTCTCTGTTCCGGTAGTGGAGGGCCTGGCTCTGAACTGACTGGGTAGGCCGCGGCTCAGGCCTGGGATCGCCGTGGCCCGCCTCATCCCTTATGAATACATGATCCTGCAGAAATGGATAAAAACAAGGAGAAAGTCCAGCTGTGCTCTTTCCTCGCCGGCTGCCTCTCTCTCACCCCTCTTTCTGCACAAGCACTGCTGTTTGAAATGCATAGTTTAGCTCTCTGCTAGTCCCCGCAGCTCCCACGGTACAAAATGAATAAGCAACACATTGCAGCCTTCAGTTAGGAATGTCAGCTGATCGCTAGTGGGATGCCTTCTGAATCCCTGGCAGGCTTTTTCTTTACCTCCAGAATTACATATATGCAAAAGAAAAAAAGAATAGAAAAAACAATGCAATGTACAGACTCCTTAGAACAGTTTGTTTAAAACGCTGTAACCAGATAATTCCTTTAAAAATGTCATGTCCATGTCTAGCAAGGAGGATGCTGGTGGCTTTTAACATAAAAGCGAGCCTCCGCCTCATTCCCTTGAAAGATCTGCTTTCTCAATTTAATTTTATTTGAGATCTGTTCGGTAGGATCATCGTTCTGCCTAGAATCAGTGTAGGCTTGTGCTGGACTGCCTCTCAATCTTGTGCTGGGAAGATTCGGCAGTCACTGAGGGATCCTGCTTTCCAGTCATGATCGTACACAGTTCTAGCACCTTCTCTCTACAGCTTCTGAAAGGATTTTTTTTTTTTTTTTAGATTTAAAGAGACAGGCGTACAATTTTAACCAAATGATACTTTCACAAATTCTTCCTCAACTCAGCATCGGTATGTCACCAGAGTGAGTAAAGCTGGAATTTAATGTCTTTGACTAATTTAATAGAGCCTATGCTTCTTGATAGGCAAAGATGATTAATTTTATCTAATGCCCAGTGAAAAATAGCATTCCCTGGAAGGATGTTCTTAAATGCAACTGAAATGACTTTTAAAGGGGAAAATGCTTTCAAAGGACAATGCTCTTCTCTATACAAGATGAAGTGGTCAGTCATTAAATAGCTCTAACCCTTCAGAAAAAAAGAAAGTATAGTAATTTGTAGCTCAAAAACATGCACAACCATGGGGGATTTTTAAACAGTACATGTTCAGAATGTAGAAGGAGAAATTAATCCCTTATTTCCCTAGGGTTGTAGAAGAAACCATTTGTGAGAAGTCAGTTTTGCATTTTGTCTATGACTATGAAATTTTTTATAATTGCTCTTTCCTTCATCAGAAAACAAAATTTAAAGAGATTTAGAAATACGCAATTTCATTATAGTCTAAAATTTTTAAAAAGTCAAAATATATAATTCTTGAAGAAAATTAACTTGTAAAAGCCAAGATCCAACATTACATTTATCAATGGACTGATTTTCTTTTTCCTTTCATACATTTAAAATGCCTCAATGTGTTGGGAAGGTATGTACCATTACATTTCTGTTTAGAATTTTTTTTTTCAATTTATGCATTATAAAATAATGAAGAGATCTTCAATGAACTTGCAAGCGAGGGTATATGTATCAACTTCAAGGGGTATTCTATAGCTGTGCTGGCCAATAAGATAACCACCATATGTGGCTATTTTAATTAAAAATTAATCAATCAAAAAATTAGTTAAAATAAAATAAAATTTAAGATTCAGTTCCTAAGTCATACCAGCTATGTTTCAGGTACTCAGTAGGTATAGTCAGTGGTATTATATTGCCTGGCGCAGATATGGAATATTTCCATCATGGCAGAAGGTTCCATTAGATGATGTTTTATGTTAAAAAATGCATCTCTTGACCCATTTATAAAAATTTATAAGAAAATGCTTGAAGGATCCGTTAAAATTATTCTACGTTATTTCTCAGGGAACCTGAACTCTTAATTCACAGGGAAAAGAAAGAGATTATGTGTGTGATTGGGATTTGTGCACTGGGGAAGGCACTCTGACTTGCTACCATTTATGTCACTGTGCATTTCTTAATAAATTACTTTTATGTCTGGAATAGAACTTAATATTTCAGTCCCGGAAAAGCAAGTGGCGTTTAAACGCCAGTGATCAGAAGAGATACACTAGGTAGGGGCCTGTGGTTTTGTTTTGGTGAGGCTTAGTTGGCTATCGTATTAAGTACACTGATTGAGAGGGAGACCTGAAATATGTGGTGGAGTCTCAGTTTCAAATTGTAATAACTTGATTTACAAAAATAACCAGTGACACCATATTCCACATTGTCCATGCAACACATCAAAACCTAAACTCATGCACAAATATGTCTAATTTTATTATAATAGTTTGTTTTATTATTATTTTTTTATTATTGTTTTATTATTATTTTGGCCAGGGCTGGGCTTGAACCCGCCACCTCTGGCATATGGGGCCAGCGCCCTACTCCTTTGAGCCACAGGTGCCACCAATAGTCTATTTTTTTTTTTTTTTTTATTATAGATAAAAATATGCACCATAGATGTGGCCCAACCCATCACCCTCCCTCCACCCAAACCTCCCCCCTCCCTTCCCCTTCCTTGCCAATAGTCTATTTTAACTCTGATAAAAATTGGCACTTTGGGTTTAGGACCCTGCTTATCTAATTAAAATCTATGCTATCTTTTCTAAGTTTAACGAACTTAAGGGAGATGAAAGATGAAATACACTGGAATAGTTAAAATTTGAAATGACGTATTGCTTTTAGTTGGCACATACATAATTAAATAACCCACTAAAATATACTTTTAAAATAATAAATGTTTAGAAAGTAGTCCAGAGAATAGGTCCAAAATTTTAATCCATTGTAAATATAATAATGCTAATAGTATAACTCCCTGGCTTCCCCCTAATATTTTTCTCCTTTTAAAAAAGAATTCTTAGTTTTCCACAGTAGCTTCATAACAGAAATCATCACTACAATCTTCAAATATTATGTAAGAAACCACAGAATGGGACACAGTTTTAGTATAAGAAGGGGTACCCATTTCAAGAAACATAGTGTAGACAAGCAGGGTCTTAAACCCAAAAGTACTAGTTTTTATCAGAGCTAGAACAAACTATTATAATAAAATTAGATATATTTGTGCATGAGTTTAAGTTTTCTTTCTTTGCATTTATTTCAAATTAAGAGTTTAAGTTCTGATGTGTTGTGTGGACAATGCGGAGTCTGATGTCACTGGTTATTTTTGTAAATCATATTATTACAAAAATTTCTTATTGCCAAGAAATTAATTTTTAGATATTCAATTCTATTGTATAAAACAGGTTCAAAACTACAAAGACAACTAAATGAAGCAATAATGAACAATAGTCAGATGATGGGTATACTAATAGCCCTGATTTAACCATTATAAAAGCTATCCTATGTAAAAAGCATTTGTACTCTTAATATTTTGAAATCTAAAAAAAAATGAGGGGACACAGGGCACAGTGGCTCACACCTGTAATCCTAGCACTCAAGGAGGCTGAGGCTGGAGGATTGCTTGAGGCTAGGAGTTTAAGACCAGCCTGACCAATAGTGAGGCCCCCTCTCTACTAAAAATACAAAACTTAGCTGCGAGGCCAGGTATAGTGACTCATGTCTGTAGGCAGGTGAATTGCCTGAGTTTAGCAGTTTGAGACCAGCCTGAGCAAGAGCAAGACCCTGTCTCTAAAAAATAGCCAGGCATTGTGGCGGTTATCTGTAGTCCCAGCTACTTGAGAGGCTGAGGCAAGAGTATCACTTAAGCCCAAGAGTTTGAGGTTGCTGTGAGCTATGATGCCATAGCACCCTACCAAGGATGACAAAGTGAGACTCTGTCTAAAAACAAACACCCCTCCCCCCCAACAACAATACTTAGCTGGGCATGATGGCTAAGTAGTCCCAGCTACTTGGGAGCCTGAGGTGGCAGAATCATTTAAGCCCAGGAGTTTGGGGTTTACAGTGAGCTATGATGGCACCACTACACTACAGCCTGGGTGACAGAGTGAGACTCTATTTCAAAAAATTAGAACAAAACAAAAACAAAAACAAAAACAAAAAAAAAAAAAAAAAAAAGAGGGGGACTGTGATTTTAGAAGCCCAAACAAATTAAAGTATTAACTTTACTGAATATATTATCTGTTGGCAATATTCCCCCTTCAATCAAGCAATTCCTTTGAAAATGACCACTGTACCTGCTCCCAGCAGTTCCTTTGAAAATGACCACTGTACCTGCTCCCAGAGTTTCTGAGCTGCACATATCTTAAAATTAATAATAGAAATGGCCAGTTTGCCATTTTATGCAGTTAGTCACGGGATGTAGATTATTTACAAATGATAAGAAGGCCAAATCTTTGAAGAATTCTTTTATAAGATTAAGAACACGTATGTTCTATTTTGCCAAGACAATATAGCTTGGTTATAATTTATCTTTGCTTTTTATAATTCATTTTTAACACATTATCATCCAGGAACAATACCAATATGATTGGGGATCAAATGTAAGCAAACCTACGTTAAGCTGGTAAATTTACAACATTCTTTCATCATAAAAAATAAAGTTTAGATTAAAAAAGAAGCTGTCATGTTTGCTCGAAATCTTTCATAAAAAGAATTGAACTTTTTTTCTATGGACAGTTGTACTAGGTTGCCCTTAGTAGAGTGCCATGTCATCACAGCTCACAGCAACTTCAAACTCTTGGTTTAAGCGATTCTCTTGCCTCAGCCTCCCAACTAGCTGGGACTATAGGCGCCTGCCACAACACCCAGCTATTTTTTGTTGTAGTTGTCATTGCTGTTTAGCAGACCTGGGCTGGGTTCGAACCCACCAGCCCCAGTGTATGTGGCTGGTGCCCTAACCACTGAGCGACAGTGTTGAGCCAAAATGACTGAACTTTTATATAATATAGTGCAGTGTGTGAAGTATCAGAATTTTACTACTACTCCCTGGATAAGGGGTTTTACTTTTATTTAGCAGTTTTTCCCTTCTAAAAAGAAGTGTCTAATCAGTACACTTCTGAATGAAGATTCGTGGTGCAGTCACTTGCCTAGAGTTTCTAAATTAACTTGCATTTTTTTTTTTTTTAGACAGAGCCTCACGCCCTGGATAGAGTGCTGTGCCATCATAGCTCACAGCAACCTCCAACTCCTGGGCTCAAGCGATTCTCCTGCCTCCACCTCCCAAGTAGCTGGGACTACAGATGCCCGCCATAACACCTGGCTATTTATTGGTTGTGGCCATCATTGTTGTTTGGCAGGCCCTGGGCTGGATTTGAACCCGCCAGCTCAGGTGTATGTGGCTGGCACCTTAGCTGCTTGAGCCACAGGCGCCAAGCCAACTTACATTTTTTTAACAGTGGAAGTCACTCCTTTGGACTCTGACGAATTTTGGGTTTACCTTTATCATGTACTCATCATACTTACTTGTCTTTCTCTGTATGAGACTGTGGCCTTTTTGAAAGCAGAGTGAATATGGTTTGAAACTCTCTGTCTCCCTAGCACCTGGCATAGTGCTTGATACTTAGTAGGCATTCAGTAAATGTTTGCTGAATAAACAAGTGCAAGAATGTAGGTCTGAGGAGATTTTGAGAAAATGACATTTTTCTCTTGGATTATTTAACAAAATTTAAATTTGTATTTCATAAAAATCTGCCACTCTGTACTCTAAGAAAGTTGTAAAATAGTGACACACACACAAGCACACCTTTACACGGTGGGGTGGTATGCGTCTAAAAATGGTTTTTATCTGGTGACAAGGAACCTTTTTATAGACTCCTACTCTTTTCACGCTGTGGAGAAGGGATCAGCAAACCCACCACCTCTCTTTTGTTTTGTTCATTTCAAAATTCTTGAATTATTGTTGAAGCAGGTGTAGCGATCAAAAGCTGGGGCTAGAGGAAGGGGAAGAGAATATGAAAATGGGCATTTTAACCTTGGAAGGATAGTTGGGGAGGAAAGATGACTAGCAGAAACTGGAGATGTTACTACAGAGGGGTGTCTATGACTGCTCTGTTTAGGAGATATTACCTTCATACGTTAATTTACTTTTACTTCGCCAAATGTGAGTGGAAGAGTCAAAGAACCCACCCCTCTGTTCAGAAAAATAACAGGAAAGGCCATTGATGCACGTGAAAATTAAACTAGAACACCCAATCCCCTCAAGGGCATTTCCTTTTTTTTTCTTCCACGAAAATGATGAAAGCTGTTCTTTTTTTTTTAAAGAAGGAGGTTAAAAAAAAAAAAGGAGCTAACACCGACTAATAGGAAGGGCCAAGTAAAGTTTTAGGAGTTAGGGTAGAATGATTTTCCCTAAATAATCCCTAAAAAGGGGCCATTATGGAGTTCATTAGGTATACCTAAAACAACATTTATTAAATAACAGTGCTTTTAACACATTAAATCTCATGATCTATGTTAATAGATGGCAGTAGCAGGCAAAGGTCATAGCAAAGTAAGTATAACTTTTAATTGACAAACTGAAAAATATAGACTTTATTGCTTAAGACAGTGTTAAAATCTGTTTGCTACTGGTGTGTATGCAATGATTTTAAAGAGTAGGATGGAGGCTCAGAAAGAAGCAGGTGAGATCACAGCAAAGAAACTACAGGGGATTAAAAGTTTGCCCCACCAATCACCCTCACCTGCGGTGCATCTTACAAGGGTACATGTGAAACTTAGTAAATGTAGAATATAAATGTCTTAACACAATAATTAAGAAAATGCCAGGAAGGCTATGTTAACCAGTGTGATGAAAATGTGTCAAACAGTCTATAAAACCAGTGTATGGTGCCCCATGATCGCATTAATGTACACAGCTATGATTTAATAATTAAAAAAAAAAAAAAAGTCTGTCCCAGTGACAACTTGTGAATAATCAATAATCAAGGTGTAAAGTCCTGCCCTATAGAAGTCCAGTTCTTCAATTTAGTTCACAAAACATTTATTGAGCACTTACTGCGTAACAGACACTGTGCTAGGTGGTGAGGGTGGGCAAGAAAGGTTCTTGAGAAACTACCAGTTTAGAGATAAGGCGATACTCTTGTTATTGGGAAAAGTAGTACGGCAACACCAGCCGGGGGAAAAGAAATAAGCACTTAAAGTGTATTTTGTCAGAATGTGCTTTTAGACTTATCAAATCATTCTTGCTCAAAAAAAGAAGATTAGATTAGGATCCCTTCAGGGCCTGGGAAAGACTTAGAGTAGAGGCAAGGACTGGAAAAAAGAAGTAACCTGAAATTCTGATGTCAAAGGAAAATTTTCAGTGTCCCACTTTACACTTTGGGGGCTTGATTTGTGATAGTAGAACTGTCTTGCTAAAATCAGGGCATCTTTATTCTGGGTGCAGAGCAGTTAATTTCAAGTCACGCTCTCCCTAGTTACACACAGCCTTTAAAAGTGAATTTACTTCCTATCTAAAATGGTAATCTGTTTCAGATCTATGATTTGGCTAATTTAAGATGTGTCTGCTTGATTATAACAATCAAGGGGGACTAAAAAAATCCGTCACCCTTATTCTTATATTTCAGTATTTATTAATACTGTGTGTTCTTAATGGTTTTAGGTATTATTACTGGAGAAACGCTATTCATTTAACTCTTTCAAACCATAAAGATATTTAGTATTAACTCTTTTTAATCCATTTTATTTTCAAAGAACCAGAGTAACATGATGTTTGAGTATTTGGTAATTAATTCATTCTCTCTTTTTTTTTGTTGATTGGCCATTCATTCATTCTATAGTTACCTACTGAGCATCTATGCTGTGCTGGGCACTAGGCACTGGGGAGACAGCGCTCAACAAGGCAGGCACAGCCCTTGCCCTGATAGAATTCACATTCTGTTCACAAAATTTAAGAAATGAATATATAATTTTATATGACAAATATTAAAAGAAAATAAAATGGATAATGAGATAATGGTTGGAACACTGTTTATCTTATGGTAATTTAATGATATATAGGCTTTTCTAAGATTCTGGACATGAACCTAGGCAAAACAGGTAAATGTTTAATAAAACAATATCGCTTCCTTTCTAAAATAAAATCTTTGTGGTCACAAATTATGACAGATTCAGAAATGCCCCCAGATATCCCTATAAGGAAAGCCTTGCTGCCCCAACTGCTTGGGAGTGCTATTAGCAACTGTGTGGGTGTCAGCTCCTACAGGGATGGTGTCCGCTGCATAGAGCAGCCTTACCCAAGTTCACACCCTTCAATGACTGACCTAGATTGAGGTATCAAGGCCCAGCTATTTCTGCCCATCTTGGAGAACTCTGTAAGGCCCCTTTAGCTCCAGGGCTCCCTGTGGGGTTGGTTAAGGCTGCCGCTGGGCCTGCGTATCAGTTCAACTTTGCCCTCTGCCAAATGCTTCTTCCTTCTCTTTCTTCCCACAGGTGTTGATCCAAAGAGAACTTCCTAATTTTAAAAAATCCTGCAGGGCTAAATAAACTGTCTTGGCACTGCTTCTCAGAGAATCCAGTCTGTGGTGCAAATGTTATCTGTACCCATCTGTAACACATTGTGGCCACCATCCCATCTGCATAAGAAGAGACCAACCCTGGCAGTGGCTTTTAAGATAAAAACTTGGAAACTTAAGTGAAATCCAAATATATAATGTTAGAGATAAGAGCAGACCTTGTCCTTGGTGAGGTGTGGGTAAAGATTACTTCTTTAAAAATTACAGGAATAAAAGCCCAGGATTTTAGACCTGGAAGAGAACTTTGAAATCATACAGAACAATTTTAATTTTCCAGATGGAGAAATTGAGGCCCTGAGAGGTTTATGACTTTTCTAAAGTAAAATAAAACTAACAGTGATAGACAGGACTACAAACCAGCTTCTTCATTTCTAAGTTCAACACACAAAGTTTTCTATTGAGTGTGTAAGGTCCTATTTTGTTTATATACCCAAGTGAAAAAGTTTTAGGAACTTGAGTAAATCAACCAATATATACTTTATGAATATATTTTTATTTCCTCTCTTTTTAAGGATAATGTATTTTTAAACTCTGGTGTAAGAACTAAATGGATTTCATAAAGAGATACCATATTTAACGTTTAGTTTTTCATATATATTTTATTTTTCTAGCCTACTTATATTTTAAAGTTAAGTCATTCAGAGTTTTATTTCCAAATGTGTTTTTGATTTCCTTTCATCCTATTTCTTCCATGTATTTCATAATAAAATAGAAATCCACCGTGTAACAAATTCCTTCTGACATGTATTTGTTGTGGATCATAAATACAACTGCCTTCTATTTCAGAATATAACATATCTATTCTTCTTAAGTGATTACATCAGGGACAAAAAAGTATTCAAAATACCTATATTATTACAAGGTAGCTCTACAGCAGTATGCCGAAATTAAAATTAACCCCCCCCCAATGAGTTCTAGACCAGGTTCTCATTTCTTGTCGATTATACTAGTATCATTCTTCTAAATCTACGTGCCTATCTGAGTAGTCGTGGAGTAAAAAGAGCCAACTGAATTCTTCTTATGTTCCCTACACCCATGGAGTCCCTGAGGCAATAGAAAGGAAAGAGCCAGACCTGTCAGCACCCATGATAGCTCCCTCCAAAAAGACAGTCCAGTGAAACCTTCTTTTCTACTCTTCAAATACATGGCCACTTGCCCACGTTCAAAGGAGGCCAGCTGGCAATGCTGTCCTCAGTAGATTTCTGCATCTGTCTGATGTCACTCCTTTCCTCAAACTGTTTCCACGGCTTCCTAATAATCTGAGTCTTTGCTGTCTCTCTGGTCCCAAGTCACTGTCCACATTAGCTCACTGAGCTCTCACCTTTCTGGCCTTCCCCTCTTCCTCAAACATACAAAGCACTTTTTTGTCTCAGGCCCTTTGTACTTGTTGCTCTCAGACTCACCCCTATCTCTTACCCTAAGCTATCTAGCTTCCACTTGTCTTTGAAGTTTTAGCTTAAATGTCACCTCATCAGGTAGCTTTCCGTTACTCCCTGTTACACGAAGTCCTCCTTTCATGCGAAACAAGTTTCATAATTCTTTTTCTTTTTTTTTTACTTTAGAGACAGGGTCTTGCTCTGTTGCGCAGGCTAGAGTGCAGTGGTGTGATCACATCTCACTGCAGCCTTGAATTCTTGGGCTCAAGCAAACCTCCTGCCTCAGCCTCCCAAGTAGTTAGGACTATAGGCATGTACCACCAAGCACAGCTAATTCCTCCCTCCCCCTATTCTTCTTCTTCTTCTTTTTTTTTTTTTGTAGAGGTGAAGTCTCACTGTGTTGCCCAGGCTAGTCACAAACAATAATTACATTATGGTGTGTAGTTATTTGTGTTGTTATTTGCTTAATCTCTCCTACAGATAGAAAGCTCCATGAAGGGACCACATCTGTTTTGTTTCTTCTATAGCTGCAGGGGTTCTATAAAGTTGCTAGCACATAGTAGAGGTCCCCACAAGTATTTGTGAATAATTAAGTTCAGCAACTCCAAAAAGTAGATGTGTATCCCTTCACTATTCATAAATGGGCACCAATGTATTTTCTCCTGCCCTTCTTCCTTTCCTATTCAGTTTCCTATTTCTCCTAAGAAAAAAGTATAACCAATAGAATCTAAGTGAAAAAAAAATCTTAAACATGCTTTCTCACTGAAATAAGAATGTGATCACTGCTGTTCATTACAATAAGTACATGCAGTCCTCACATATACCTGAAAAGGAAAAAATTATAAGCTATCTTTTTCCATACTACAGACTGTTTACCTAAAGACTCTCAAAACACTTTTGGAGAATTTCTACAAAGAAGTATTGATAATTCTGTGAAATACTCATAGTAATTTCTCTAAAAGAAGCTTAAAATTTTTTTTTCACATTTTTCATTAAGTATTTCAACTTACAAATACTCACAGGGTTTTACAAAATGAGGACCTTTAATTGGAAAAGAACACCAAAATAAAAAATAGAATCATTCCTTCAAAAGTCAGAATATTTAAGCTGGTAGAGGGCTAGATTTAGAAAATTATAATCAATCAATCAAAACAACAGCAGAATGGAGTAGAAACCGTTTCTAAAACAAACACAGTAGAGAGCCTCAGTAGTCAACTACCTCCCTATATTGACCTAATTTTCACAGACTGGACATGCACCACATGTACATATCAGTGCTGTAAGCCTGTTTCTTATGTTGCCCACCTCTGTATGTTGACGAGTTTGTTACAGTCCCTTGGGTGGTCACCTTATAGAGGTTCTACTGTAGTATGTTGGGAATATGGATTATACTTCGGAAACAGCGTTTTTCTAAAACAGCACAACCAACAGGTTACACTCAGGAACCCTTGAAGGTCTACAGTTTTGAGGTTATTAGTTTAAAGAAAGACTTATTGGATTCTTCAACTTATTTGTTTTCATTTATTGATGACGCAAATGTCAAAAAAATGAGAAAGGAAGATGAAGATAAAGAAATAGGCTCAGATGTAGCCTGGAGATAGTACTTTGTTAACTTTTTCTGTAAGAAAACTGTCGAGTGCTAGGTTTAGTCTCACATTTCGGATGAAAAACGTAACTCAGGCTCAGTATGCGTAGGATAGTGGTTATGGTGCCAGCCACATACACGGAGGCTGATGGGTTCCAAACCAGCCTGGGCCAGCTAAACATCAATGACAACCAAAAAATAGCCAGGCATTGTGGCGGGTGCCTGTGGTCCCAGCTACTTGGGAGGCTGAGGCAAGAGAATTGCTTAAGCACGAGAGTTGGAGGTTGCTGTGAGCTGTGACAACAGAGCACTCTCCTCAGGGTGACATAGTGAGACTCTGTCTCAAAAAAAAAAAAAAAGGTGACTCAAATGTCTAGAAGCTAAGTGACCTGAGCTGGCTTGGCTGAGACTGGCAAGGCCGAGCTGAGGGGCGCTGTGAAACCCACCTTCTTATATATGACAGAGCTACGTGACCTGAGCTGGCTTGGCTGAGACTGGCAAGGCCGAGCTGACGGGTGCTGTGAAACCCACCTTCTTATATATGACAGAGCTACGTGACCTGAGCTGGCTTGGCTGCTGAGACTGGCAAGGCCGAGCTGAGGGGCGCTGTGAAACCCACCTTCTTATATATGACAGAGCTACGTGACCTGAGCTGGCTTGGCTGAGACTGGCAAGGCCGAGCTGAGGGGTGCTGTGAAACCCACCTTCTTGTATATGACAGAGGGGCTGGAATTTACTGGGCTTTCGTCATCATCGTCGTGCATCATGACAAGTTCAGAGCTGCTCTCGTCCATGACCTCCTGCATGCTGTTCACACTGCTGCTCTGGCTGCTCGTGCTCACGGACATGCTTGGAATGGAATGGTTGCTGCCCAGGCTGTCCATTTCCCTGGTCAGGCTGGTGCCATGTTCGCTGTCCTACAAAAAATGAGGCACCAAGGTTCAAAAAAGATTGCGGAGATAAAGCACCAACCACTAATTAAACTATTAAGCACACTTAATTTTGCAGTGCCAAGTTGCTTTTCTGCAAATCTGAGAAGAAGAACTTTTAATGTAGTGACTCCACTACTCCCCAGCAGTTTCAGATATCTCAAATTCACTTCCATGCCTTCCCAGGGGCCATTCTGGACAGGGATCATAAGCCTCAAAATGCTGCTATTGCAAGGCTTTTCCCTGTCATATATGACCCTCATATTATTGTATTGTGATTCAGTAAGCAGAATCAGGCCAGCTTTGTAAGGGGCCTTTGGGGGGCATCAAAGTGCTGGAGAAAGACTGCTGGCCCCTGAACAGGCAGTGGACCTCCAGAACATCTGCAAATACAGCAGTGGTCACTAGAAACTAAAGTAGAGTGGAAAGAGGTTTCAGAGATTTGACAAGTAATATGTTCCTCTGCAAGTCATTATTGAGTAACTTCATATATAAGCAGGGATATTAATTCTTACTGTCCTGGATAGGTAATTACATTCTGCCTCCCTCAAGCAATTCTATCATGCTTATCTCTGTAATCTTATTAAATATATCTGTTAAATAATACTGGTATTCATCACTACTGGTCCAAAGACTACTATTTGAAAAGTGGTTAAATAATCAGAACATATAATTTATCCATCACAGTGGGATATCTTCTGATATAAGATTAAATAATACAATTAAATCAACTCAGTAACAAATAAAACCCTATTTTCAAAGAACCATACTATACACATATAACATTAATAAACTGTTACTTAGCCATGGCAATATAATGAATCACTGGTCATATAAAATGGTAGATGATACATTTTATAAATATATATATATATATATATATACTTTTTTTTTTTTTTTTTTTTTTTTAAGACAGAGTCTGAAGCTGTCGCCCTGGGTAGAGTGCTGTGGCATCACAGCTCACAGCAACTTCAAACTCTTGGGCTTAAATGATTCTCCTGCCTCAGCCTCTCAAGTAGCTAGGACTACAGGCGCCTGCCACAACACCTGGCTATTTTATTTATTTATTTTTTTTGTTGTCGCAATGTCATTGTTGTTTTAGCTGGCCTGGGCCGGGTTCAAACCCGCCAGCCTCAGTGTATGCAGCCAGCACCCTACCACTGAGCTATGGGTGCCACCGATAACATTTTTAACAGATTTATTTTCACAATTAAAAGGGATAGTTTCTATATATGCAATCAAGAGATTTTTGCTGGGCAAACTACAAAATGTAAATAACTATTATTTAAAAAAAGTTATAAGATTAAAAAAAAAGAGATCTTATAGTTCAAGTCCATTTTCTAGCTTCATTTTTATAACTACTGATAAAATAATTTTGTTTTATTTTCTTTTGTATTAAGGAAAACTAAAATATACTCATTCTTCATTCTTTTCTACCTTTTTATTTTGCTTTAGAGGAAGAGGAGTCCTTTCTCTTGTTTAAGGCTAATTCCTACAACTTCTGTGGAAATCCTGCTTCTTTAACTACTTCCCTTGCCTGTCTTCAGCACCTCTGCCCTGGCTCCATCTCCACATACAAAGACGAAGCAGCCTGGCCCCATCCTTAGGACCTCTCCACATGCTGCCCTCTCTTTCTTCCTTCTTAACCAAATTTCTGAATCTCAAAATAATTAGCTTTGCTGTCTCCACTTTCTCATCCCCCATTTATATCACTATCCATAGTAATCCACCAGTCATCCTACCTAGTCCTGTAAAATTGATTTCACCACAGTCATTCATGCTCTCATTGTAAAACCCAATCAACTTTCTCTTTTGTCCTTCTCGACTTGACCTCTCTGGCAGCTGACAATGTTGTGGCTCCCTCCCTGCAGGTGTGTGCTCTTCTCCCATGATCCACCAAGGGAGTTTCATTGATTAGCTCCTTGGTTCATTATCATTTTAATGCTATTGACTGATAGCCAGCTACCCTCTTTGCCCAGACCTCCTTCCTGGGTTCTGGATTTATGTATACCAATCAAATTATACGCATCACCGTTCAGGTGTCCTAGCCAGCATCACCTTTGCTTTCAACCAGGGGTTTTTTTTTTTTTTTTTTTTAAAGTGATATGAACAAAGTTCTCTTCTTTGAGAACTTCTATCTGTATACTATGCCCAACAGTATATAGTGCCAGCACCTTAAACTTAGTAGGCACCAAACTGAAACCAGCCTAAACCTACTCTCTCTTTTTCTGTGTTCTTGGTATTGACATACTTCTAGCCATCCAGGTTCAAATGCTCAGAGTCACTATAAACTCCTCATCTGTCACTGTCACTTTCAATGAGAAGATAGATATTTTCAAATCTGTCTCTACAATGTTTCTCAGAAGTGTTCCTTTTGTCCCTATTCCCCTTGACACTGCCCTTATTACCTCTTACATTATCCAAGATGCTAACCTTTCAAATCCATCTTACATGCTGTTGCCAAGTTGATCTCCATATAAGCACAGGACTTTTCTGAGTCTAAAGCGTTTTATGTTTGTCTGTCAAAAATCACCCACATCATGTTCTCCACAGACACTTCGCTAATCCCTACGAGCAGATTTATTTTCTTCCCACTATGGACTGCTGCAATGGTGATACAGCCCTATAGCACTTTTCATAGTTTGCTTATATACTAATTATTTCACAGTGACCCTTTATGTCTCTTGAGGCAGACAGCATCGATTATATTTTTGTCCTCAAAAGTTTTTCACAAGTGCCCAGTCTAGAACTTTTTCACAAGGTAGGCACTCTACAAACACCTGCTAAAATAAATCGAACCTACTTCCTCGTCCTCCTGTGACTCATTCAAGGGTCCATTTCGTGTCTCTTGGAAAAGGATTTTTTTCATTTTTCGGTACTGTAGGTTATCCAGCTCACGAACTGCATCTTTTGTCCTCTGTATGAGGTCGATGAGGACACGCAGTGGCGGCTCTCGGCGAACAAAGTCATGCTGATTGAGAGGGGAAAAAAATAAACTGATAATGAAGGAACATATTTTTAGGTGCAAGATATAGATATACAAGTAAAGATTTTGCAGAAATAACAAAATAGGATATTCATATTATGTATCTTTCCACATTGTATAAATTTCATATAAAAGATAACTATGCTTTTTCCTTCTTCAAGCCCCACTTGAACTCAAGGATTTTATGTAAAACTTCTTTTTAAAAATTACTGCATATACTCGAGTATAAGCCGACCCGAGTATAAGCCGAACCCCTTAATTTTACCCTAAAAACTGGGAAAACTTAGTGACTCGAGTATAAGCCGAGGTGGAAAATGCAGCAGCCACTGGTAAATTTCAAAAATAAAAATATATACCCAAAATAATTACAATAATTGAGGAATCAGTAGGTT
>CAUYPK010117760.1:0-17974 GCA_963574355.1 Loris lydekkerianus
GAGGAATCAGTAGGTTAAATGCTTTTCAATATTTATTGCTAAAGAAAAACTGTAAACTAGCAACAACGCCTACCTCTTCAGCTCAGCCGCGACTTGTGGACTGAGCTGAAGCACCGCCCCCTCAAGCAGACGGCAGAAGACGACTGGAGACCATGTGCATTTGATTAGGTGCACGTGCACCGAATCAAATAACCTGTATGACCCGAGTATAAGCCGAGTGCGGGTTTTTCGGCACAAATTTTGTGCCGGAAAAAACTCGGCTTATACTCGAGTATATAGGTACATAAATTGGTGAGAAGACATAAGCTCTCATATAAATGAAAGGGTTCATAGCTATTATAAAGCTGTTTTAAGACATATGTTTCATTTGTTATTTGAAAGTTATTTATATTATTACTTATCAATGGCATACTATTAATTAAAATAAATTCATTATTTCTAAAAATCATGGTTTTCAGCTGCAAAGGCAAAATGGAAGTGGAGAGACGTCATATTAAATTCAGGAAAAACAGTTTTCTGTATTTCTAAAGTAATACACCTGAAAATTTTAGTGTAGTTTTCTGTATTTCTAAAGTAATACAGCTGACAATTTTAGTGTAGTCCTTAAAGAATGAATCAATGTTTTAGGTAGTAGATAAGTAAATTCTAGAGGCAAAAATTATAAAGCTTATTTCAGCAGCTCCAAAACATATTTAGATACTAGCCTTATTACAAGCGTGCACCTATCAATTGCTTAAGTCAATCTAAGCAATTGATTTTGTAGGGTAGAAAAATAATATTCATCATAAATTCATAAAAAATAAAAACACTTGGTTAGATACTACAGAAAGAAGGATTATTTCTTTATGTTATCTATTCATCACTCTAGTGAGAATTCAGCTGTTTATATCCTTTACTGTCTACAACTGTATGTAAGCTAGTCAAAGACGTTCATTTCAAATCACAAATGACTATGGCTTTATTTGCAAGGCATTCCAAAAGGCCTGGTGGGGTAAAAGATGAGTAACATGAAGTATGTTCTCCCCAGTAATTACATCCCAAGAATGCATAGTTCACACAGAAATCTCCTAATAAGTATTCATTCAGTAAGTATCTAGTCTAGAACCTACTCAGTGAAACTCAGCTAGTTTCTGAGCATGTTTCTAAAAAAATTAAAAAAGAAAAAGAAAAAGGTATTAGTGATGGATCTTTCTGTGCTTTGTCTCCGCACATTCATTGTGGAATGCTAACTTTATTCCTCATCTTTTACATTAGCAGCTTAATAGAAAAGTGTTATGTTTTTTATGTTTCTAAAATATATACGAATAAAAAGGTATTAGTGATCTATGCCTTCAAGGAACTTCCAATCTAACAAAAATTGGAAGAAATGCTTCTGAATTTAGTCAAACACATGAATGTCTGACGTTCCAGAGGGTGCCTTGCCTCGAGATTGATCCCATAGACTCAGTCGATGCTAAGGGTATTCTACCGAGGTTTTCAGTTTTCCCTAGCTCCTCCATCAGAGCAAGAAGAATCTTTAAATCATCTTGTACTGAGACTTTGGCAGCTGGTTTAAGAATTTCTGAATTGACATAGCAAGGAGTGGAGAAGGAAAGCTGGCATCGTAAGTCACGAGTAAAACAAACATAATTTCAGGTAGTCATGAAATGCCTAGGTGTCCTTATACATCACATCAAACACACTTGTCTGTTAAGCGGCTAATGTAAAAGGACAAGGAATACAGTTCGCATTCCACAATGAATGTGCGGAGATAAAGCACAGAGCCGCAGATTCTTCAGTGACATTAATAAGGCATTTGGTACACTAAGTCTAAACAAAGTTTGTATGAGAAGGAATATTTATAGAACCTTCAACTAGCTGCCTCAAATGTAATTGACTATGTAAAAAGCCAGTACCATTTTCATTTCTTCTCTCCAAACTAAACCAAAACAGACAACATAATTCATTAGCCAGTATTAAAAAGAAAAAAAAATTATGATACTTGTATCATGTATTAATTATGCACAATTTCCCAACACCTCCGATCTTAAAAAGATAAAGGCCGTGAAACAATCTATGCCGAGATATAAGAAATATGAATGACTTCCCAGGAGAAATAATCAAATAAAACGTTGATTGCAAATTATTGAAAGCAAATGGCAGATGATTTAAGTTTAATAAGTCACTTTATAATTTGAATTCTCCAGTGCAACTCTTTTCAAAGGAAATTTATTGACATCACATAAAAACAACTCAGCTCAACATTGGACCACACTGTCCACATGCAGCAAGTTTGCCAGATCCCAAGAAAATGGCCCAAATAAGGTTTGAGCTACATGCATGGTAAACTAAAACATACCATGCATTCTTCCTCTTCCATTAAAACTAAGAGATAACTTATGTAAATAAAAGTTATATTTTAAAATGACAGTTTAGAGACACTTCCAGTAAACAGTATCTGATGTCTGATTTCTTACTCTCCTGACCCATCTTTACTCCTTATCACTTTGAGCTTGCCCAGTAATTTTTATGTGCACTTCTATTTAACTCAATTTATTGTAACAAGAACTCTTTACTCTGCGGGAGCTTTTTCCGTGTTTCCAGTTTGCTTGGCATTCAATCAAACTCGAATGATTAACATTAGCTACCAGTATTCTTTTCCATCCTCCCTCTAAACAGTCAATGACCAGCAACACATTTTGACCTTTTTGTAGAAAATTTTACCTATCATTTATCTCCTATAAAAATAGCTCATTCTCCTTTCCCGATTAACATTAAGAAGTAATCTTCCAGTTTGAACTAGTGTTAACTCAGTTCTGGTTAATAAATCAGTTAAAATACATGTTCTTTCAGAAACAGAGACCAACACCTTTTAAAACTCTCTCTCTCTCCATTTCTTGGTCCCCCTCATCTGCAGTTTTGAAGTATGAACCAAACTACTGTAGCAGTAACGGTAATAATGATCATGAGTCTCTTTCTCGTCTTTCTAGTGTTCAGTACAGATTTTAGCACCTCTTAGAGACTCGAGAAATGTTGAATCTTTAAATAAATGGTAAAGGTAATCTTCCTACTACTTTTTCTTATTTCAGGAAACTGAACTGCTGTGAAAGGAATCATTACCTGCATGAAGAGCATAGTTCCATGTTTATAATTCTGGTCTTATACAGAGATATCTTTGACTTTATTTATAGTTCTGGAAATTATGAATGTGTTTTTTTGAATATAACCATTTTTATTAATATGTTTTTTTTTTTTTTCTCTCAAGTGGATATTGTCACAGTTTCACCATTCAGTTCACGGAACTGTCGTAATTATCTGTCTAGAGTAGAATAATTAATTTGGAATGTGTCATTACTAAAGTCAGAAAATGACCTCCTAATGAAATGCAGACCCTCCATAAGGCATCCAGAGGCACAAATTCAGAACATAGCTACTCTAATGGAAGTCCTACACATTTTGAGGTAATATTTCAACAAACAAGTTATAAAGTTCACCTTCTGGATGTGTAACCTGTGTAAGGTCGTTATCCCTTTAGGCCTACCCTAAATGTTTCTAAACACAAGGGTAATGGGTCCAAAACTCTCAACACAAGCCTCCCCATTATTGAATAACATTTTCCATTATTAATTATGAAATATTCAAAATTAACATCTCTTCACCCTACTCTGCTAAACGACATTGTATCCCTGGTAGAAGATAAATGGTTTTGTTTTGCACTAGAATTATTCTATTACATCTGTCTTTCACGCTAGATAGTGAGCTCACAGATGGGAAATATAATGACATATTCAGCTCTAATTCCCCTGTGCCTGGCACGTTATTACTATATACTAATAGGGGATCAGAAACCCTTATTGAATTAATTTACCTATCTAAGATGCTTGACAATCCATACATGAAACTTTTATTAAATACCACCCAGGCTAAGTTTAGTGTTCCTAAAATAAGATTTTTTTGCTAATAATTCTTCTTTCTTAAAAATAGATTGTATATGAAAGCAGCACATTGTGCCCCTTGATTGCACTAATGTACACAGCTATGATTTAACAATAAAAATAAATAAATTTTTAAAAAAATATAAAAATAAATATGGGGGAAATAAAATGATACAGGTAAGGCTTCCAATAATAGACTGTTGGCTATTATACGGCTCCACTCTACCTTCAGAATACAGTCCTCTTACAGAATTTATGTTGTGGGCTCCTGGTCTCTGTCATCATTAGCCTGAATCATAGAGAAGCAGCACTGGTTAACATTAACACTGAAGTCTTCGAAACCAAACTGCCTGGTTTCAGACCACAGTTCCAGTACTAATGGTCCAGAATACATCATTTCCAATAACAACGATGCCAGTATTAACTTGCGGAGGGGCCTGAGGCTAGGCATTAAACCTGTCAAAGCTTTGTTTTCCTCATTCTTAAAATGAAGATATGAAGATAGTAATAGTGGTAAATATCTGGTGAATTATTTTGAGAAACAAATGAGATAACTGATAGACATTATTTGGCAAATCAATGTGAAGTATGGCATCTAATAAGTGGCTAATTAATGAACGCTTAAGAAAAAATCTTTGAATTCCACTATAGTGTTTGGAATAAAGTAGGTGCTTATGAAATATTTACCAATTGATTATTTTTAAAATTCCTTCTGATCTAGGCTTCCATAATTTTATTTAAAATAAATCTAACCAATAACATATGGCAGAAATATGGTAGTGATGAAATACAATTCAAAGCAAAATATAAAGATATTGAGATGTTATTTGCTTATGTATATAAGCAAGTAGAAGCTAGTATGTTGCTTTGATTTTAAGACTTTCAAAATGATTTTACGAACAATATTCTGATGGTGCCTTTCAAGGATCCACAAACACTGAGGGGTATGAGGTTAGAGTGGACAATTTAAAAAACATCCCATGTGTAGGTAGTCAAAAGCAAAAGGCTATGCTGCGCTCAGATTTTAAAAAGGACAATTTATATATAAAGTACACTCATTTCTTCTACATGGACTTCAGAACAGTGACTTACTGAATAATCATGAGTGGAATACTAAACTCAGTTATAATAATTCCCTTAACAGAGTACTATGTATAACAGCAAAGTATTAAAATGGACAAAATACCTAGGACTATGTACTTTTAAGTTCTCCCTTATTTGTATACATATAAAATTCAAATAATAACTTTTGTATGTCCTTAAATATAAAACTCTGCCTAATGCTAATAAGCTTTGGGATTAAATAGTATGATTTTTATATATTATAGCTGATAAACAAAATTTTACATGAGAAAATGACCTTGGTGGTGCCCATTATCTCGGTCAGTAGGGCACCAGCCACATGCACCGGGGTTGGTGGGTTCAAACCCAGCCCCGGCCCGCTAAAAAACAAACAAACAAACAAACAACAACAAAAAAAAATAGCCAGGTATTGTGGCAGGTGCCTGTAGTCCCACTGACTTGGGAGGCTCAGGCAAGAGAATTGCTTAAGCCCAACAGTTTGAAGTTGCTGTGGACTGTGACACCACAGCACTCTACCAAGGATGACAAAATGAGACTCTGTCTTAAAAAAAAAGAAAAAAAAAAGAAAAAAGAAAGAAAAAGAAAATGACCTTTTATTGATTCTACATAAAATACAAAGAGAAGTTTAATAAAAATCAACTTGATAACAGAATTCAGGTTCTCTAATACTATATTAATTTCAAATATGCATTGCAGATAATCTGAGCAGTAACAAGGGTGAAATCATCGAGCTCCAAATAGAATTTAAAAACAATTAAACAACAGCTCTTGATTTTTAAATTGAATAATCTTCCTTATAGCACTTATCCTTTTTGTGTAAACACTTACTTGATACCAAGATATCAGTGACGAAAAAACATTTCATAGCAATGAAGTAAATATCCCCATGAGACAGACAAGCACCAGCCTAGTCCGCCCAGAATCCAGTTTTGTTGGAATTAGATTAGCTGAGTGCTAAAGATGTCTCTACCCTCTATCTAAAAAAGATTTTTCCTTTCAATTAGTCTAGAGTTAGACTACCATGGTCATTAAATAGCAATAAAAAATTGACAATAGCGTATAAAACACCACTACACTTCTCATGGTGCAGGCCAGCTCTGTGTACCAAACACATTAATATTTCTACAATATAGTGTGAATTATCACATCAGCTGGGATGAATTAGGTCAAAAACTAGTCTTCAGTCCGTTTGAGGCAAGTTTTGCTTTCAAGTGAGTTCAGACTGAGCTCATTTTTTAATTACCCTACGATAAACTCACAGGTGAGAAATACCAGTAAAGAAAACAGACTCTTACCTTGGCACATGAAACCTCTTTCTTCATAGCCAGCGTTGCAGGAACACTTGCCAATGGGTACAAGCCATTCGCCTTCCGTACTGCAGTACATCCTTGGAGGGTCTTCCTCCTTAGAGTTGTTGACACAAGAACCTCTCACCTCCACTAGAGACTGGGAGTCCATGGGTACCACGTCTGGAAACATAGCCAGATTCTTCACTGTGAATGGGCACTTTTTGAAGTACACCCGCACAGACACCAGGGCCACACAAGCACCAACATCTTGAAAAGCCAAATAAAATCCCTTTTTGTTGACAGGACCTACTTCTCTAATCTCAGTATTGAGTTTAAGAATACGATCCCCGAGGTCCATCTGAGTAAAACTTTCATCAGCTGCAATGGTGTCAATCTTTATAAACTGATGTTCTCGGAATTTGACTCCTTGATCATCATCAGACTCCATGTAGTACAGATTGAATGTCTCTTTGCAAGTTCCCAAAACCAATGGAATGCTGTTACAGTCTCGCAGAGTGAACTTGAGCTCCACGTAAATCTTTTGAGCTGAGTTCCTGGGGACCCAGTTTGTCCTCAGCCAATTATTTTGACTGTGATCCATGACGTTGCACACCTGGTAAGTCCTGATCGGTGTGTAATGTTCATCGACACCACTGATCTCTTCCCACTGCAGAATCAAAGAGAGAAAGGGGGGCAGAATTAATGATAATAATGAACATAAGGGTATCAAAGACATCATAGGAACTACAGGATAAATAAACAGAAACTTCAACATTACTTATTTTAAAAACATGATGTGGAGCAATCTATAGCATACCTATTTGTAGGTTTTATTATTTGCACAGTTCTTTGAGTTCGCGCCACAAAATAATTAATAATTTTAAATAACATATATCAATATATTGTAATTGTTGGATATTTGGGGAAAAGTTAAGAAATATTTGGTTGAGCCTAGACAAACATTCCAAGATCAAAATCTCAAATCAGTTGTGTCAATGGACAACATGATATGGTTTTGTATATTTTTGGTTCTGTTTGTTTGCTTATTTTAAAAGAGAATGAAAAATATCACTGACTAAAATTCATGTTTATTAATCTTTCCTCAATTGATGCCAGGTTTTTTTGGTATGTCTGATATATAACATAATAAACTGACTCTAAATGATTTTTTAATGTTCTCTCCCCTTGATGGATACAGGTCAGGGAACTATGAGAGAAAATTTGAAGTAAAAATATAAATAAACCTCCCTTCCTCCCCAAATAAATAAAAAAATTAGATGTGCATAACAAAGACACAGTGAACATTCAATTCTTAATTCCTTTTACTCACATTGGATTTCTACATGAGCAAGAAATATAGATAAGTATAGTTAGGGGTTGTGGTCATTACTGTGTAGTAGTCAAATTTACCCTGATGCAACTTTTTCATTATAAAAAGACTTTACAAGTTTTAAGACCATTTAGAACAGGAAAGCAGGGCTTTCTGTAATCCTTAGAAGAGATTTTGAGAAGCTTTTCATCTGATAGAGTATTGGTTGTGTTCCCCTGATCCTAAAACTCTCTTATATTAGTTGTTTCTATACTTTTTTTTTTACCATGCCTGACTTTGCCTACTGCTTCCAGGAAAACACATTTTGCCATGGCATTCTTGAATTTAAAGTCATTTGTGACTCCCTATTGCTATGAAAAAACTTTTAAACTCTTTGGTTTGGCATTTACATTTCTCTAAAAACGGGTCCTAAATTACATGTCAGTTGTTCTAAAAGTTTAAGTTGAGATTAATTAATTACATATTTAATTTGCACACATACTATTCTTGTCAACATGAACTCTCTGGCTATGTTCAAAAGACCACTGGATTTTCTGTTCCTTTTTCCTTTCTTATAATATAACCAGGTGGGCTGTGCCCTTTTCTCCTCTGTGTCTGCTATTAACCCTATCATTCTTAACATTTCTCTATTATATAACCCTTAAATGCTCTGTTCACCTGTAAATTTAATTCATGAAAAATGCAGAGTTAGCTTAATTTTTGTTTTAAACATCTGGGCCAAATTTTGGATTTCTTCATAACCTCCATAGTATGCTGTACAAAACTTCACCTTTTGGGATAGACTCCAAAACTCTTTTTCTTATATAATTAAGCAATAAAGAAATTCTTTTAGAGAATATATTTAAAGTTCATAGATAAATAAAATTCTTTGAATCCCATTATAGATGTGTCTCTGAATGTTTCTTCAATAATGAGTGTCATGATTATCATCAGGAATAGCAGATTTTCAACATTTTTAACTAGATCAATAGCATCTAGAGTATATTACTTTATTTCTATGTATTAGAGACACGTGGCAATTATAACCCACAATATCTAATCACAATATGAAATAAAACATTAAATTATAAATTGATGGTAATTATTGTCAAAGGAACATGGCATTTATTTGGGCTTTAAGCCTCATTAGGGAAAAGTAAATTATTTACATACGGGTGTTTAAACGTTCAGAAGAATTTGTGGACTCCATCCATTGGAAAAACACAATTTTAAAATTGATAATTCTTCCTAGCTCAGGTACCAGTATACAAACAAAAAACAAGTAAAAATTGCTTTTTATTTTAATAACCTGGATCACTCAGGATGTAAAATACAAGAGGGTGACTTATTTTCTAGAGGCGAAATTGGCCTGATTTTATTGTCACAATCAAGGTCCAACAAGGAAACAAATTAAGACTATTTTAGAAAACCCTAGAAGTAATATAAGATATTTTTGTTTTTCTTAATATAGAAAAAAAAAATCATAGTTTTAATAATACGATTACTATTTCCAAACCTCCATTGCGTATATGTATTATATAGGGAGATTTTAAGAAGCAAACTGTATATGACAGTCTCAGTTATAAGAATTTGACAGTGAGGTGCCTATAATAACAGTCACATTCACAGCAAAATCAATATATAAGTTTAATATCAGAAAAAAAACAGTAAAGAATAAAAGAGTCTGTTCATTTTAAAAATTTCCGGTCAATATTATGTGGAACCCACAGTTATTACATTGGTTCTACAATGACATTATAAAGTATAGCTTTAGCAAAATCTCCAGAGAATTATTGCTTTCTGAGACCACTTTACAGAAAGTTAGACCATGACAATATTGTTTCGAAATAAACCAATTGATTTTACATTTTATAAACCAAGATTTCCTCATAAGAATATATGGTTACTATCATGAATCATTTGCAAATTTCTTCTGCAATGAACAGCACTTTAGTAGACATCAAACAGAACAATTCATGTTAGAGATTTTTATAATTTGATGTAAAATATGATTTTAATTATTAAGATCTCAGTGTAGTTTAACATTTGGCAAGCTATCACAAGTCCTTGAATACAGAGGTATAAATTGTGAAAAGATAATGCAAACAGCACCAGCTTCTTTGTACATAAAAGGTTGCAGAGAGCAATTATCACTTCATCAATTTGTAATGAAGACCAAATTGCTCATAAGTAATGGTGGCTTGTCGTCTCAGACCACTCCAGGAACACCGAGCCTCCAACTCCAGCATTTGCTGAGAACTGAAGACAGTAGAAATAAAATCCTTAAATAAGTATTTTCTCAGTAGCAGCAGCAATAAGGCAAACCATTAATTAAAGGTACTGTAATAATGCTTCTGCATTATAAATTTAAGGAATGGTGAAACATATGCATTTTTCTACTCAGAGACTAATGTGCAATGGTCATAAATTATTAGAGATTTTGTATGGAATAGTAATTGTTTCAAGGCAGACTTGATAAAAAGAAAATGGAACACTTGTGGAATTGGTGGCAAACAGGGTTTGGTTGTGAAAATCATCTTTCTCTTCATTTTTCTAATCCTTAAATCAATGTCTCTGTGATGGTGTCTGGCAGTAACGTTGTCTTCATCAAAAGGGGATATAAACTTATCACTAAGAAAAAAACAAGTGATCACATTTCATTGTGGGCAAGAGACATGAACAGAAGCTTCTCTGAAGAAGACAGGTGCATGATCTACAGACACATGAAAAAATGCTCATCATCTTTAATCATAAGAGAAATGCAAACCAAAACCACTCTGAGATACCATCTAACTCCAATAAGAATAGCCCACATCACAAAATCCCCAAACTACAGATGCTGGCATGGAGGTGGAGAAAAGAGAACACTTCTGCACTGCTGCTGGGAATGCAAGCTAGTATGTTTCTTTTGGAAGGAAATTTGGAGAACACTCAGGGGTCTAAATGTAGACCTGTCATTTGCTCCTGCAATTCCTCTTCTAGGTGTATATCAAAGAACCAGAAATCATTTGGCAATAAAGATATTTGCACCAGATTGTTCATTACAGCTCAATTCATAATCTCCAAGTCACGGAAGAAGCCCAAGCGCCCATCAACCTATGAATGGATTAATACATTGTGTATATGTATACCATGGAATACTATGCAGTAGTAAAAAATGGAGACTTTACCTCTTTTATATTTACATGGATGAGCTGGAAACATTCTTCTTAGTAAAGTATCTCAGGAATGGAAAAAAAATATCCAGTGTACTCAGTACTACTGTGAAAACAATTTACCAATCACTCACACTTGCATATGAAAAATGAAACACAACTATAGCCTAGGATGAAGGAAAGAAGGGGAGGCAGAGGGGAAGGGAGGGGGTGGTTCAATAGAGGGAGGGTTAGTAGGGGGGCCACACCTATGGTGCATATTGCAAGTACAAGTTGGATCTGTCAGGTGTAGAACACAAATGTCTTAACGCTGTAATTGGGTAAATGAGGTGAAGTCTATGTTGATTAATAGGATGTAAGCACTCCAATTTGTACAAATGATCAACACATCAGATACCATAATGGCATAAAATTTATTCATGATCTATGTACAAATGACTTAATAAAAAATAAATAAATAAAAATGGGATACAGACTCAGGACATGCTCACAATACTTTCTGAAGCTCAAATACTCTGAGCCCATCAACTCTGATCTCCAGTCTGGCTTTCCAATTTCTACTCTAGGCTTTTATTATTGAAGGCCAGGGCTGGGTTCATTGATTTTTATCTTTTTCCAGATTATTGCAACTATAAGAAACCTATGATCCAGACTTCCTCTTCCTGGAGAGGTCATACTGAAAGTAATCCCCAATAGCTTAGTCAAAGTGAATCTCTCCCTCACAAAAGGTAGTGTAGCATATTGAGGAGACTCTTGGTTTATAATTTCTAAATAGCACAGTTCCTTGTCATTGAATAAAATATGCATTTTGGAGGAAACACATATTTTCAATAATTAATTGGCATTTAACCTAGTAACTATCATTCTAGCTATAGTAATAAGCATTTATACTTATAGTATAAAGAATTATATACTTATAGTAATAAGCATTATACTTATAATTACTAGCTATAGTAATTAAGCATTTATACTTATTGTTAATATAAATTATCCTTATGGAAAACATGCTTAGCTAGTTGCTAACAGAGAGTAAGTGGGGAGGCTACATTTTCTTTAAGAGAGGTAGAAGCTGCAAAACATTAAGTGCACAGGATAATATGATTTGGAAAATATTAAAACTGTGAGAAAAATTAACTTCAGGATTTACCGCTAAAATACTTAAAATTAGTTACTTAGAAATTTGTGGATGAAAATAAAAAGCAACTTTACGATTAATTACCATGATTGTAACATTAAGTTTGCATTTCAATGGTTAATAAGAAATGCACAAATATGTATTTTACAAAATTATAATGATGTTTAAAATTGGACCAAATAATTTTAATTGATATTAAGTTGGGTTATGGTATTCCTTTCTCCACTAGTGGCTCTTATTCTAATATTTCTTTCCCCTATAAACACACATAGTTATTTAAAAATTCAGTCTTCATCCTACAAGTGTTTGAGCATCTCATTTCAATAATTCACATTTCTGATTCTGTTCTTCACAAAATTTAACTATCTGTGCTCACAGAAATAAAATTTTGGCTAACACCTGTGTCTGCAATAGCCAATGTACTTCAGAATGATGAAAAATCACTAAACTTCATCATGTTGTGAAACTGATGATGTGGTGGTGAATTTGCACAACTATAGATAACAATATTTATAATTGCTGCAAAGTGTTACTTTAAGTAGTAGATTTAGCACTGAAATTTTGCTGATGCAATATACCATGAAAAGAAAATAAAAGATAGCATCATTTCTAATAACTTATTTGATCTGTGCAATAAACCCTTCATGCATTCCTGTCATGGAAGGTGGGTCATCTGCAAATATACACACTACATCCATTAAAGTCAACCCAGTTTCATGATATTTATCTTGAAAGTCGTCGAAGATATCTATTCCCATGTTCTGTTTGCAACAGTGACCAAAGTGAGTACTTTTCATAGCAATGTTATTTGAGGACCTGCTATGCTTAGATCAGAAAGGCCCAAAATGATGTGGGCAATGTGACACATCTCTGCTGCTTTTACTATTCACAGTAGTGAGGAAGTACCGAAAAGAGGCATGGGGAGCTCCAGGCTGGGAGTTGGTACTCTAGGGAGAAAAGGAGAGTTTGAGAAAGACCACTGCAATGATCCACAGAAGTCTAAAGAAGACTTCTGTTCAATGAATATACACGGAACATTTCCCAACGGCTTATAAAGAGATGCATTTTTTCTTATGAGTGCATAAGGTATATATCCACATGTGAAGAGGGTGAGACACCTTATTATCTTAGGATTTTTTGACATCTAAAACATATTTCAGAAAGATTCCTATTTGTACTCAAAGATGAAGCATCAACAACAAAAAATTCAAAGCTCAATTATATAAATAGATTTCTTTAATTTTTCTCTGTCAGATAGTATCCTGAATTATCTATAAATCTCCTTCCAAGAACATTCAATTTGTGCTTATTGATTAACTAGTATGTTCCAAGCTCTGTATCAATAATGTAGTAATGAAAAAGTTAGGGTACCTATTCTTAAGAAGCATTTTGTCTACCAGCCATATCCCTTGATTTTATATCGACAGTGTCATTCATCTTTCTATTTATTGTTCTTTCTGCCTGACACATCTCTAGTTGGATCATCTTCCCCTCCCAAGCATCTAGCCTTGTGCCTAAAACCAAGTAAGTATCCTACAGAGATTTACTAAATTATATGGCGTCTCATGTGCCAATGTCAAAGTTGTATAATAAACAAAGCACAGATGTTGTGCTTTTGCTTACGTAAAACATTGGGCTTAAGAAATCAGCACTCTGTATAATTATGTGTCAGAGAAGGGCCCTCAAGGAGTAAATATAAGACCTACGCCAGTTTTGTAGAAAAAAGAAGACGAAAATAAATTTCTAGAAACCATGCATTAGTAAATTTATAATAAAGGTCTTTGGAATATATGGTGAAAAAAATTTGGGAAGATGAGAAAAAGAATCTGAAGTTCTGAGATATGTGAAAAAAACTTTCAAAAATGTTTAAAAATGCTTAAAGTCTTACCAAAAAGTGAATTTCTAGCCAGAGGCATAATTTGCAACAGAAATGATATACTAAAATGTAGACTACATCACGGGCAGACCATATCTAAATTCACCATAGTCAAAAGTTTTCAATTAAATCTGCTATTTGAATTTATTTTTCCTGAGAGGGGAAGACCGTCAGTATCAAAGGAATGATAAGAAAATCATAATTTGCATTATACAGGTTTTATATTTGAATTATGACATATAGTGGAACCTCTATAAGTTGTTCACCCAAGGTACTGTAGAAAAGCGGTCAACATATGGAAGTGGTCGACATAAGGAACTAGGCCTACTGGACTGAGACATACGTGTGGTGCATGTCCAGTCTATGAAACTAGGTCAACTTCAGGAAGTGTAGGCAGGTGGTCCACTATGGAGACTCTACTGTATTTCTATTTGTAACATAAAGGAGAACTAAAATCGCCAAAATAGCTCTTTTTAAAGCTATGACCATGAATTATACCATTATCTGAAATTTAGTTCAATAAAGGCAAAGTCAATACAGTTAAAGAAATCACATAATAAACCATTTATCTATTCTATAAAAGTAGAAAAGAAACTGTTGACATTCGTCAGAGATTTTCTCACTCTGTCTTCCTGTTCATCTATAGCCAAGTGGCTTTACTTTTTATAGAATAAATTTCCTGTAAATATTAGGAACTAGGACAATGAGGCTATCATGTTTCCAATTCTTAGAAATATGTTCAAGGTGAAATTACCCAATAAAAAGGTAATTTCAGAATTCAGTATAACTGCTTGAAAATAATGGGAGAAATTCCATGCACATTGGCTTAACTTGTCTAGATTGAAAACTGTGCTAAGATGGACATTTACAGAATTATTACAAATGGCCAACTACTTAGAAATTAATGCATAACAGTGACAGCAGCACATTTCATATCAGTTGTGAGATTCATGTAATTTCCTGCTATGATAATGGGTCACAGCCACTATAATTCATAGCAATTTACAATATACCTGTGGAGCACTCAGAGTGACGGAAATGAAATTAACTCGTCGCTGTGGAACATATGCTAAGTTTTATAGATCTTCAGATAGTGAAGTTTATTTTTTTAACAAAATAGAGGTAATTCTTTTGAGCACTTCTGGGAAATTTGAGCTGTTTTACAGCACCGATTTCAAAGCTACAGAGACCTCTTCTACTGTTCTTCCCATGAGCATAGCTACGATGCTTCACAGGAGCATTTTTGATTCTTTATTCATGGGGTACCTTGTGGAGCCCAGATTTAAGAGTCTAAGCGCTAGGGTTGGAAAGATTCTGTGTTTGAAACCTTGCCTGGCTACTTAATAACTATAAGATTTAATACACATGCTTTAATTTGCATATCTGTAAAATGGGAAAAATAATAGTGAATACTTCCTGAAGATGTTCTGAATAAAAGTAAACTGTCCGTTTAAAATGACTATAACTATGAGTAGCATCTGGAAAACAAACATTAATTGCTGTAACTCTAGTGAATCTAAGTTAACCAAAAATGTCACTGGAACACAGTGGAGTTTTCTTTTCCCTTATATAATGGTAGGAATGTATTTTAAATTTAAACTTTCCATATTTCCTATTCCTTTTTTGTGTATTTAGAGTTTCTGGAAATTATTTAAGGCCACCACAATTTCTACCTAGAGTAAATTTATTTATTTTATCGTGTTGAAATTCAATAAATCTAATTAATGAAAAAACAGTAACCGACTATCTGGCCTATTTATATTTTTATTATAAATGAGTCTGGAGTCTTTTATCTACAATAAATTTGCGCTTCTAAGTGGAATAAAAGTTTGGCTTTATAATACTCCACACTTTACCAGGTTCTATTTGACTTCACTTCTTTTCACTATCCCTGATCTGGGGTCTGGGAAATCTGGATTCTGAGACCTGGTTCCACTAGGAGCCTGGTCTTTTGATCTAGGGCCTCTGTCCCCCTGAAGTTTCTGTCTTTGAGAGTATCTGGCAATGACACACAAAAGCCTCAGGATACCCGTGCCTATGATTGTAATTTCGAGCCTACGACTTGTCTGAACCCCCATGGTGTGGAATTGGTAGTAGTTTCCCGAACTTGTCAGTAGGAAGAACCACCTAGGATGCATGTTAGTTGGACAGATACCTAAGTCTTTCTCCTGGAGAGCTGAAAAGTGTATTTATTTGGGTGTGGTTCAGGGGTCTCATTTTAACCAGTCCCTGGGGTGATCTGCAAGTTTGGTAAAGGCTGATGATCTTTGTCCTCACGTCACTGAATGTCCAAGGTCTGGATGGCTCAAGGACATCAAGGTCGGTTCACTAGGCTCTAGGTGACACTTCACTAGAGTATCACCACTGAAGGCTTCCTCCTTGGGAAGTAACAGGAAGTGGCATTTGGTGAAGAAATTTAAACAAAAGTGGAATTTTGAATGAAAATAGGTGAGGGGGAGAAGTTGGAAGAACCTTTTCAGCTAAGGGAAGCAACAGGGGGAAAAGGCACAAAAACATAAGAATACTGACCCAGCTGGGGTATCACTGAGCAGCTGCAGTGCCCAGAGGTGAAGCTGGATTTGCACTGACTAATTCAACATGTATTTATCAAGCCCTCATTAGACACTAGTGACTTCTCATTAGACACTAGTGCTATTTCAGCAGTGCCCAAAAATAGCTTGAAATATCTCTCCTTATCGGACAGAGAAACAACAAAAGATAAAGCAGCAAAATCTTTGTTCTTACACAGTGTTATTTCATAAGAAGTAACAAAGAAAGAGTCAACAACTACTTAACCACAAAGTTCTTATTTTCTTTATTCACAGTTTAACTGTATTTTTATGTGTGATATCGCAAATGTTTTCATATTTTGAAAATGGTCTATATAAACAAAACATATTCAGAAAATATATTATTTTATGGTATCAAATGTGGTATTTATATAAAAAATCAACTTCATGCAATTACATTCCCATTTACTATCCAAATATTTTTTTATTCAACTTTTTACAGAAGATTTCAGAAAAACCACAGATGATTTCAAAATTTAGGTATTCAGAATAAGTGTGACAAAGTATTTGAAGATACTTCTTTAAATTCAGCTTCAAATTTTACAACTGAGGATTGGTTTCTGCTCCCCTGATCTGGTGAGGTTGAAGCTGGTATGTTCTATTTTATTTTTTTTATTATTTGTGATTCATTGAGGGCACAAATAATTAGGTTACACTGATTGCATTTGTTAGGTAAATGTCCCCAAGATGTGTGTTACACATTGTGACCCTCCAACCCCCTCTCCCCATTCCATCATTCCCCTACTCCCTACCATGTATTAGGTCTTTTATTGCCTTCATATTAAAACTAAGTACATTAGATTCTTGCTTCTCTGTTCTTGTGATGCTTTGTAAGAGAAATGTGTTCCTCCTCCATTCAGGTTAATGCATAAGATGTAAAGTCTCCATCTCTTTTATTGGCTGAATAGTGTTCCATAGTATACATGTACCACAGCTTGTTAATCCATCCCTGGGTTAGGAGACATTTCAGCTGTTTCCACATTTTGGCAATTGTAAATTGAGGTGTGATAAACAGTCCAGTGCAAGTGTCCTTATGGTAAAATAATTTTTTTTTTCCTTCTGGGTAGATACCCAGTAACGGGATTGCAGGATCAAATAGGAGGTCTACCTTGAATTCTTTGAGGGTTCTCCATATTTCCTTCCAAGAAGGTTGTATTCATTTGCAGTCACATCAGCTGTATAAAAGTGTTCCCCTCTCTCCACATCCACGCCAGCATCTGCAGTTTTGAGATTTTGTGATGTGGGCCATTCTCACTGGTGTTAGGTGATATCTCAGGGTAGTTTTGACTTGCATTTCTCTGATGATTAGGGACAATGAGCATTTTTTTCTTATGTCTGTTAGCCATTTGTCTTCTTTATAGAAGGTTCTATTCATCTCTCTTGCTTAGTGATATAAGCTCTTTTTTTTGTTGATTAATTTGAGTTCTCTGAAGATCCTAGTTATCAAATTTTTGTGCAATTTGCAATATGTAAGTATCTTTTCCCATTCTAAAACCTACAAGGGGAAGAATATCAGAATAACTGCAGATCTCTCTGCTGAAACCTTTCAAGCAAGAAGAGCATGGTCATCGACTCTCAATCTCCTAAAACAAAATAATTTTCAACCCAGGATCTTGTACCCAGCTAAACTGAGCTTCATTTAC